>JALPQI010001039.1:0-150277 GCA_025490895.1 Thaumatotibia leucotreta
GGGCCATCTGTACTAAAAAACGTCGTACGAGACACGTGCAAAGAGGAAATTCGTAACTCGTGTCGATCTAAAACATCGCCACACGTTTCGAATTTCAAGATTTTCGCACTTGTGTCGTAATGTACTACATATTCTAGGTACTCACTTAAATCATCCGACATCTCCAAGTGTGTGTGCACACGAAAAACAAAAAACAACTACCGAAAAACAAAAGAAGCAACATAAAGAACCAAAAATAACGCCAGCTATCGTCGCGTTCAACGGGCATCTTCGCAGAAGCGCTTCTTGAAGTACTCAAGAAGGAACAGCTGAACGAGGAGTTTGATGAGGTACAGGTTGGCCAAGTGGCGGAAGATCCGTTCTAGGTCCATCTCGGGAGTGGACCGGCCGCCTCGGGATCCTGAGCTCGACTGAGGAGAGCAAGGGAGGACGGCAGGATGGGACTATAGAGATACGGCCACGCCCCTTTGGTGGATCCTTTCTGGGAAGCGTTACTTGCAAAATCTCCTATCTAAGACTTGAAGGCCAGTTGAAGAGTGGATTCAGAAAGGCTTATGTTTGTGTGCGGTAATAGAGAGATAGGCTGTTTTGTAAATATACTCCTCAGCTGCATAAACCTTGAAGGATTAATCAATATTGCACATCAGAACCCTGGGAATCTTTTACGGAAATGTTGCGTAATATTTGTCGATATGGTGCAACCTTCAGTTACATATTTTACAACGAATTTACAGCATGTTAACAAAATGGTAATACTCAATAATACATTATGAATAAAAATGATTTTGAAAAATAAATACGATTGCAGCAAATTTTAAAAAATACTCTTCCATACAAATGTTGGTCAATCTATATTTGACCATCCTAAGAAACAATAATACTTTTTGAGATTTGATATTTGGCCCCGGAGTAAAAGTTGGTATATCGTCGTTGAGATTGCCAATACCCACAACATGATGTGTTAATATAAAATTTGACAAAAGAAGACTGTAAATATATGAACTTTGAATTGATTTTTCAGTTCCTGAAATTGTGCACATATAACGGAATTGGCATTTTCACCGACGATATGAGAAAATCATTCCAAGGAAATATATCAAAAAATATAGATACATTTTAGTTTTTATCGAATCATGAGTTTCACGAGAATCAATTAAAGAATCAGACCAATCCGTTCAAAGAATTATATAGAAAAAACTAACAAGCGGATACCATTTTTGTACTTTCATTGAATTTGAACGGCATATGCAAGAATATTTTCTTCGGTTACCGCGAGGATTACTCATGAAATAAAACTATGAAAACGGATAAACTCGCGTATATTAACTAATTTTAACTTCATTCCGACGTTTCGAACACTTTACAGGGTTTTGTTGGAGGGGTTACAGACAGGATCAGCCGCATCTTGAAACGTGCTTCTATTAAAACCTATTTTAAGCCAATGAAGAAGATGTCGCAGTTTCTGAGGCCTGTTAAGTATAGCACGCCCTTACTGAATGCAGGAGTGTATAAGCTGGACTGTGAATGTGGGCTTTCATATGTTGGGCAGACAAAGAGGAATATCACTACTAGGGTGAAGGAACACATAGCCGATGTCAAGCACCGTCGACAACAGTCTGCGGTTTGGGAGCATGTCAGTGATGGACCGAATCATTCTATTAAGTTTGACAAGCCTTTGGTTCTCGTTAAGGAGAAGAGAAACATGCCTAGAATGTTGCGTGAGGCTATTGAGATAATGAAATATCCAAACTTTAATAGAATGGAAAGAAGCTTGTCTCTACCACCAGCTTGGGATCCAGTTGTTCATCTGATAAAGGAACAGTCTAGACATAAACCGTGAGGCTGATGTATTTGGCGGTGGTGACCATTCCCCCCCTTTTTAGTACTGGCAACATTTTTTCAAAATTATTTTAAATTTCCTTATTAATCAAAATTGTATGTTTTGGTTTAATGCATGATGATCTTAAGATGTACTACAAATGTTTTTTGAAAAGAGTTGTCCCGCTGAGTTTCTTGCCGGTCCCAATTTTGGGATACCTTCCTAACAATACAATCATACAAAGGAAGGAAATACTTCTCAGGCAGTGGCGTAGGGATAGAACCGGCGTAGATTATTTATTTTGTCTCTTGTCTTCATTCTGAAAATATTTGTAATGAATAACTAGCTTAATTTGCAAATTTTGTATGTACATCCACCCTTAAAATTTATTGTCTGTGGTTTAGTAATTTTTCTTTGGTGGGTAGTTTTGTACTTATCTTTCTTATTTTGATGGAGGTAGATCTATCAAATTTCCTCCATTGTCAGTCATCCGCAGACCACGAACCCTGTAAAGTGTTCGAAACGTCGGAATGAAGTTAAAATTAGTTAATATACGCGAGTTTATCCGTTTTCATAGTTTTATTTCAGGCATATGCAAGAGTTGAGGACTCATTCGGTTAGGTCACTCAAATGAAGAACATATCAACTGGATAACTAGAAAAAGGTACTACTGACAGCTAGGAAGTGTTAAATTTTCATTCTGGATGAAGGAAATAAAATTATATACTTACAGAAGCAATTCTAGAGTCACTTAAAAAAACCTTTCAACCTGTAATTCTAGTGTTGATTATAAGCGTTAATATTTTTGTGTTAAGTAGATATATACAGGGTGGCCCATTCAAATCGGTCAGTATGGGAAAGTCTGAAACTATAAGACATACGAAGATTTGTTCTTAGGAACCATGTCACCGATATTGATAAAAAGAAAATTTGTAGGTGGCCCATTAAGGAAAGTGCTTATTAACACCAGAATAATGCATGTTTGTGTAATATGATTTTGCATAAAACTAGCATTATTCGGGAGACCGTAACCGTGGTAATAATAACAGACCGAAAAGAAGTTGATTCACCCAACTACGAAAGGATAACACTGTTATATTTTTTAAGGCCGGTATGGGAAAATTAACGAGATTATACATAGTTTACTATACCCGTTGTTAATTTTAAACTGCATCTGTTAAACTTTGATCCTTTCTTAGAAATACGACAAGGTTTGACAGGATTTAGCCATTAGTGAACGTCGTAAAGATATCAAAAGAAATACCCAAAACCCATAATCGCCACGACGGGCCAGCGGATTTGCGATCGCAGTAGTGAGTTCACGTCCACTGATGACGCTGCTGCTCATGATCAATCAAATTAAAGAATAGTCAGTGACACTTCAATCCCCTTAGTCGACTCTTACGACATCCGTGGGAAGAGTTGGAGTTGTGACAAATGTATTCCTGCTGCCGTCACCACATGACATTTCCATGATTTACGCGTCAAAAGGGACAAAATCAGTTATAATTTATAAAATTGATTTATTATCAGTACCTATAGTTAAAGGGTCCACGGAAAAAACATGTCTAGTCAAACCAAATTACAGAAGGAAAAACCACCTTACTTCTAACAGAATAAGATGTGAATTTGCCCTGCTATGCTATTCTCTTATTCACACATTCGACGCTGCGTTCGTCAACGAGCTCGATGTCGAGACAGCCTTGTCTAAAATTCTAGCCGTTTTATTTGACATTAGGAATCGAGGCTGTGAGCGAGGTTGTGGGCGAGTTCGTCACTGTTTTTCGTTGGAGAATACGAAGTTCGTACATTAAACGTCAAACTCTCAACGCAGTGTAGTTCCAGCTCAAGCCGCATTTCTTCGCCCAGCTCTAGTGTCGTTTAAAGTACATTCGTGAATACCATTTTTAGACTCGACGCTGCCGCAGCGCTGACACAGCGCTGACAGCAAGGCGGTTTCCTTAGTGAATAACACTGCTGATTTTTTTAAGCACTGGACATGTTTTTTTCCGTGTACCCTTCAGTTAGGCTTAGCACGCACTGCGGTTTTTTTCTTGCGGTTGCGGTCTGGCCAAAAATGCCGAACCGCGGAGGAACACGCACTGCGGTTGCGTTTCCGCGGTTTTCACGTTCAGTATTACAATGTATTTACTCAGAGCAGTATGTGTTTTATTTTAAGAACTAAAAAAATAGAAAACGTTTTCGCCAACATAAGTACTGGGTGCATCCTCCAACAGGTCAAAAATATTTGAAGGGATATTTTTGTACAGTGATATACGAAACAACAAAGACATTTTTTTAACTACTACAGGATGTCAATTAGTAGTTTTGATAAATTATTGCGAATGGTTGGCCCACATCTACAATGACTCCGACGACATAATACAGTGCAAAACACACACCTCACTGCTCCGCTCTCTGAGACGAACTGATGAAAAAACCGCTTTTTACGAACCGCAGTGGGGGCGCTGCCATACATGAAGTATGGGATACATAAAAACGCGCGGTTGCAAACCGCGAATCAAAATGCAGCAAGTTGCGTTTTTAAAATCAGTCACTGAAATAAATCGCAAGTGCGTGCGCTTATAAAGAATGCCGTACGTTACATTTTTTGCGGTTGCGGAACCGCTTTTTAAAAACCGCAGTGCGTGCTAAGCCTTATGAAAAGAAATAAAGCCTACCTCTTTCCCGTCTCTCTCGCCGCACGCGCCGCCTTGTCCTGTCACGGTCCATTTGTTCTTTATTAGATAAATTACTCTTCACAGAAACGTCTTTAGTATCAATACAAGTATATAGATAGTTTTTAGAAATATCTTAGTTACGATTCTAAATTTTGAGGACGAATTATTGACTTTAATAATAGAAAATTTGGGAATATATGAGTGAATATCTGAGCATTTTCACCGCCTAATTTTGGTGGCATTATTTTTGCCAAAGTTTCTATTCGTTACAATATGCTACTTGGCATTTGAAGGAGGCACGATACCTTATACAAATGACGAAGTATAACATTGAGACTTTTAGAAACTTCGGCAAAAATGATGCCACCAAAATTAGGCGGTTGAAACGCTCAGATATTCACCCATATCTACAGGATGATTACGTACGGGACCGTGATCCCAACTGCGATAAATGTGTTAAAATGGTCTTTCTGAACAAGATTTCCCATGTGACATATGAACAAACTTACTTTTTTACCAGTAGTGAAGTACGAGTTCAGTAATGTGTATACATTTCGCCATATAAATCCCTTGCAAAGGTGTGTACATAATTATGAACCGAGACTGGAAATTATGAACGCTTCCCCACCAGTCGGTATAAAATTATTTTTTTAGTACAGATGGTGCCCTTTTTAGGCTCTAGTGCGAGAAGTTTGTCATTTTACGTCAGGTCCAAAACTTCGGAGGGCCATCTGCACTAAAAAACGTCGTACGAGACACGTGCAAAAACGAAATTCGTAAATCGTGTCGATTTAAAACACTCCATGTCGGTCGTGTTTTAAAACATCGCCACTAGTTTCGAATTTCATATTTTTCGCACTTGTTTCGTAAAGTACTATTTTCTCTATTTTCATATTTGTCCCATGGGAAACCTCATTCAGAAGGACCATCTCAACAAATTTATCACAGTTATGATCACGACCCCATAATCACCTTGTAGATAAGTACGTATAGTTTTGTAAAATACCTGACTTAGAGATGCAGAAATTATTAACACTAACTATCGAGTTTACGAATCGTACTTATAATATATTTTTTTTTACTGAAACGTATGTTGTAGGCAAAAAAGAAGGTCTTATTGATCGTTCTTATGAATCCAGAAAAGGTGCCAATTTTCAAATATCCGCCACACACTATCTTGAGAGCCCCTAAACGCCACGGTCCTTGATATCTCTGACGTCACAGTGAGACCCGGACCCCGAAGGTTGCGCGGGTGGGCGGGCCCGGAGCAACCAGTGGGCGTGGCCTCCCCCCTCGTCCCAGGGATCCCTGGAATAGGTCAGGGGAACGTAGCACTGCCCCATTGCCCCAGATTGGAGGATGAGGTTTTAAGGAGCGATGAAATTTGAATTTTGGGTAATGAAAAGTTTTGCTGCGTGGAATTATACAGGGCGTCCCAAAAGTATGGGACACGAAGACAGGGAGATTAAATATCGTAGATAGGGTATTTTGCTCTGTGGGAACAACTCAAATATAATAAAATGAATACCTCCTATTTTTATGCTGCCAATCGAGAGCATGAACCTAAAGAAGTCATTCTTCTAAAGCAACATAGTAGGTATCTCTAAAGAAAGGAATAGGGTAAAATCGCTAAAATTAATGAATAAAATTGCAAGTAAATTATGTGTTACTGTTCAAACCTCTAAAAATAGCTACTTGGCATACTAAATCTATCAATGCAGTATTACTCGCTATTAAAAATAAGACAAAATCAACAATTTTAAAGTACTTCCCCTTCATGTCCCATAATCTTGGGACACCCGGTATACCGTAGGGTCTTAAAAACTATAGAGTATATTGAATAATAATAATAGCGGACACTACAAACAATTTTATTTTGCAAACGATAAGCAACCATTATACAGAATCAAGAAACAAGATCCTAAAATAAAGTCACGTAAATTAATAATTAAAAATATCGTCTGTTGACAACCAAAACTCACTAAGTAACAAATACCTACTTTCAATAGAGATCGTATCTAAGTTCTGATTCAATACTGACATAAGAGGTTGCTAAGAGTAGTGGGGCATTTTCGCGAGAAGAGATCCAAAAACTTATTTTTCTGAAACAGGTAAATTTTATGTTTTTCCTGCTCAGAATCACGAGCTCTTTCGATCCTACTAGAAGAAAAAACGTGTCCTAACTTTTTGTTTCTATTACGTAACCGTTTTTCAAATACTTTGTACAGCGGTTACAAAGTGAAGAGCATATAAAATGTATGAAAAATGTGGGACCATTTTTTTCTTGTACTTTTTTTCTCCTAGATTGAAAGAGCTCGTTATTCTGAGTAGGAAAAACATTAAGTTTACCTACCTTAAAAAAATTTTTTTTTGGATCTCTTCTCGCGAAAATGCCCAGTGACAGTTTTTATAGTGAGTTTTGGTTGTCAGCCGACGATATGCCCTAGCAGATCTTGAAACTACGAAGAGATTTATTTTTGTGATATAAAATAAAAAAACCGCTGTTTTGTCGTATGTCATGTCATAACATGTATAATTGTATATGTGTTTGTTTGGCCTTGCGGTGTGTTCTCTTGTGTGGCATTTAATTAACATGAAAAACTATTTAAGTTCTATAAATCAAAATTAGAGGTCTGTAAACACGTCATATCACTACACACAAAAATACTGTTGGAGGTTCCGTAAATGAAATACCAGTAAACTGTTCCGAGTTATATTGTGCACTGAAGCAGACTGAAGTAATAATCTAACATGACAGAGCGACTAGGTAAACAAACATTGACATTAGTTTTATTATTCTAACCAGCTAGTTTATATCGGTCACATATAAGAACTCTATGTTCCAACACTGGCCCTTGATCCAATATAAACTACAAATATTTACATAGCCACACAACAATAAACACAATAAGGATATATATAAAGCAATGACACATCTGCTGCCCTAAGGAATAAAAACTATCTACAGCAAAAACATTAGCAAAAGTATAAAATTATCAAAGTATCCGTCACATATAAATAGTAAAGAAAACATTCAAAACATATATGACACGGATCCAAAATAATCTATACTTCTGCAAGTACATTACTTAAAATCCAAGACCTCACTTATTTAGTGCAATAAATAAATGAGAAACGAACTTATCGTGTTTTTCTTTAGTCAAAGGTTTCGTCAACACGTCAGCGATCATTTGGTCAGTGGAAAGATACTTTAAGGTAACCGTACCTTCTTCAACGATTTCCCTGATGAAATGATGTCTGACATCGATGTGTTTTGTTCTGGCGTGGTACATAGAATTAGTGCACAACTTCAGTGCTGACTGATTGTCATTGTGCAAAGTTATCTTGTACTGTACCCCGTAAATTTCGAACAGAAACTTTCGCAGAAAAAGAGCCTCTTTACAAGCATCTGACAGACACATATACTCCGCTTCGCAGCTGGAAAGAGCCACTGTTTTCTGCTTTCTACTCTCCCAAGAGACGGTAGAATTGCCAATTTTAAAAACGAAACCGGTATAAGATCGACGGTCGACCTCATTCGACGCATAATCAGCGTCCGCATACGCGAGAATATTCAAACCTGACTTCTGAAAAGTTAAAGAATAATTAAGCGTACCTTTAAGATAGCGAAGAACGCGCTTTGCCGCCTTCCAGTGAGTCTCGTCGTAAGCATCGTTGAACTGGCTGAGTGAGCTGACAGCATGTGCAATATCCGGCCGCGTACACACTGCTATGTACATGAGACAGCCTATCAGGCCTCTGTAGTCGTAAGTACAGTCCTTCTTAGTTGACTTCACGAGCTTCAGTCCTGTTTCCATAGGTGTTCGCGCAGATTTGCAGTCCGACATTTGAAATCGTTCTAGCACATTCTTAATGTAACTCGACTGGTCTAGAGTTATTTCGTTATTCTGTCTACAAAGCCTCATTCCGAGAATGTGATGTGCTGGCCCTAAATCTTTTATTTCGAAGGCCTTCTTCAGTTCCTCTTTGATTTTCGCCGTATCTTGGCAATCAGCTGAAGAAAATAGTATTATGTCATCAACGTAGAGCGCAATTATAATCATAGATTTTCCACTCGACTTGACATAAACACAAGGTTCAGAAGATAATCGCTTGAATTTCATTTTATTTGTTAAAACGCCATTTATCTTATCATACCAAGACTTCGAAGCTTGCTTCAGTCCGTATATGGCCTTATTTAACTTGTAAACTTTATCTTCTTGGCCTTTTATTTTATAGCCTTCTGGCTGTTCCATAAAAACGGTTTCTTTTAAATCTCCATTCAAAAATGCCGTTTTCACATCCAGATGTTCGATATTCATATTATGTTCCGCAGCTAAAGCGAGCAAGGTACGTATAGTAGAATATCGTACTACGGGAGAGAACGTTTCTTCGTAATCTATACCGTATTTCTGCGTGTAACCTTTTGCAACAAGGCGCGCTTTATACCTTAAAATTTCCCCATTCAGCCCAAGTTTCCTTTTAAAGATCCACTTGCACTTAACTGGCCGTTGCTTCGAATCGCGATTAGTCAGAGTCCAACATTTGTTATCGATGAAGGATTTATACTCTTCCGCCATCGCAGCTTTCCACTCCTTAGCTTCCGGGCCATTCAGTGCCTCACGAACTGTCTGAGGGTCCCCGCTGTCACTGCACGCAGTGCGCGCTACGCTCGCAGACTCAAACTCGCTGGATTCCTCTGTAGAGTTCTCGCAGTCTTCCAGTGTCGAATCTCCTGGAATGTACGTTTCATCCGCTGAGTCATCTGGGGTCTCAGTATCATCTACCGTAATGACAGTATTATCTTGACAGTCTTCTGTAGATGTTTCTGCGGGCTCTGTGGGTAACATCGGTTGCACTTGAGCATCATCATTGACAGTTTTATCGTTGCTAGCCAAATCAACGAGATTGTAACGTGAACTGTCACATTCATCAGATGATATGTCATTCCAAAAAGCATGTTCTAGAAAAATTACGTTTCTTGCTTTTATGACATTTTTCGGGTTGGTCGGATCAATCAATCTGTAACCTTTTGTTTCGTCACAGTATCCAACAAAAATATGTTTTTTACTCTTAGGATCCAATTTATCCCGTTTGTGCTGAAGAGCATAAGCTTGACAACCAAAAATGCGTAGGTGACTAAGGTTTTCCTTTTTACCTGTCCATTTCTCTTCTGGTGTACTGCCCATCACAGCCTTAGTTGGAGAACGATTCTTTAGGTAGACTGCGGTGTTAACGGCTTCTGCCCAGAATTCCTTCTTCAGACCTGCTTCCTGAAGCATGCACCTGGCTTTGTCCATGATGGTTCTGTTCGCGCGCTCCGCGACACCGTTCTGCGCTGAAGACCTTGGTACTGTGGTCTGATGTCGTATTCCAAGCTTCTTCAGGAATTTCTGAAAATTAGAATTGACATATTCACCACCATTGTCACTTCGCAAAACTTTTATTTTCTTATTGGTTTGGTTTTCTACAAGAGTTTTAAATTCTTTGAACATCTCGAAAACCTCATCCTTCCTCTTAAGGAAATAAACGAAAGTTTTTCGTGACAGGTCATCGATGAACGTCAGGAAATATCTTTTCCCACCCATGGACGGACACGGAAGTGGTCCCGCAATATCGCTGTGAATCAACCCAAGTATGTCATTTGCCCTGGATACAGATTTCTTTGGAAATGGTAACCTAGTCTGTTTACCTACAACACAGGAAACACAAGACTGAAAGTTATTGTTATCATAAGAAATCCCAGTAGCCATACCTTTTCGCAATAACTCCATGCTTCGGGTGTTCAGATGCGCCAGACGTCGATGCCAAACTTGTTGCGTTAACTGCTTCGCTGGTGCTTGGGCCTGCGCTTGCTTGACGTGTTCAACAGGACGACTGTCATCCTTCAGTTGACACTCTGACGCCGCTTCGCTGTCACCTGTATCTACAGACAAAGACGAACACATAGCCTGCGAGGATGGTTCGCTACACAAAACAGACACGGTTTCAATGGCATCAAGTTGATAAACACCATCTCTCTCGGTTGCAGTAGCTAAAACCTCCCCATTTTCGGTGATTGTACACACACCAGAACAAAACACAACTTTGTAACCCTTATTGACCATGGCACTTACAGATAACAAATTTGTAGACAATTTAGGAACTAAGTACACATTACTTATCATTCTTACGCTATTGTCCTTGAACACAACCTGCGCCGTACCTCGTCCAGCCGTCATTAGAGCTTCGCCATTGGCAATGTACACTTTCTTCGGTTTCTCGTTCGAAAAATCCGATAAAAATGTGCGGTCATTGCATAAATGACAGGATGAGCCGCTGTCTACGTACCAAACGTCGCGCTTGATACCTGCGGTCAACGCCGTGAGAAGCGCCGAGCCTTTACGGCCACTCTTCTTGCCGTCAGACTTTTCAGGACAATCCTTCATAAAATGCCCAGTCTTCTTGCATTTGAAGCACTTATTTGGTTTTCGTGTCTTTCGAGCAACTAAAGCAGTCGTATCTTCGGTTTTCTCATCACGACGTGCATTTTCTTGAAGCAATTTTGATTTGACAGTTTCGCTTGACAGTGACGTGTTCGAATTTTCTAGAGCCATGATCAACGGATCATAATCGCTTGTCAAACCGCTGAGCAAAATTACGGCTACGAAGTCGTCTTCCAAAGCCGCTCCGATGTCGCTCAGTTGTTGCGATGAATTCAAGACCTTGTTCACGTATGCCTCCATACTCACACATTCGCTTAATTTTGTAGCGAATAATGTACGAAGCAATCCGAGTCGTCTACACAATCCTCTGTCCTCGTACGCCTTCTGCAGGTTGTCCCATGCCTCGCGAGCCGTCTTGGCGTTTCGAATCAGTGGAAACACACAAGGCTGTACGTTTAAGGCGATTTTCGCGAGCGCCTTCTCCTGCTTCTTTTCGTCGATTTCATTATTTTCAAGCTTTCCCACACAATCCCAAAGATCGTCGTGAATAAGCACCATCCGCATGACGAATTTCCATGAATTATAATTTTGAATTCCGGATAATTTTTCGATCGAAACATTCTGACTGGCAGATGCCATCTTTTGTTTTCATGCGAACAAATTTTGAAAATATTTGTATCGAAATCACACGCGCACTTTTTTGGAATCTGGTGATTACCGTAGCTCTGCTACCATGTTGGAGGTTCCGTAAATGAAATACCAGTAAACTGTTCCGAGTTATATTGTGCACTGAAGCAGACTGAAGTAATAATCTAACATGACAGAGCGACTAGGTAAACAAACATTGACATTAGTTTTATTATTCTAACCAGCTAGTTTATATCGGTCACATATAAGAACTCTATGTTCCAACAAATACATGCTTTTTGAATATAAACAAACAAATTGTTTACATTTCACAAACGTAAGAAAGGAGTAGATTTGCATTATACTACTGTTACATATTAGTGAAAATAGATCTAAAATTTACTATATTTCTTCTTCAGTTGCATCTACATTTACCTAACATTATTAGAAGATAGATAAATAATTAAATATTCTACATTTTGTCTTAATTGGACTCACACGCACTCTCTATACAACGAAAGACAAATTAACTACTACATACTCGTAAATAATATATATGACAGGGTTTGAATCAAATATTTAGGATATTTCTGCATTTACTAAAAAGTTATTATTAAAATTTTATTCATATATCAGTAACGCGCTTTTGATATCACTTTAAAATTTTCTGATATCTGTCATATACATAATATAATATACAGGGTGTTCGTTTCGATATGCTATAAATAAGACAGGTTACTTGGGACATTAATAGAAGTTGTCTGGTGTACAGGCTTTTGGAAAATTCGATATTTTTTTTTTTGTTTTCATACATAATAAATGAAATGGTAAGTGTGAGAGAACCTTAAGAATAAAATAAAAGTTAATCTCAGGTAACTGACGGCACATGTCAAAATAAGTAACATTAGAATGTAATAAAGGTTGCAATACACATGTTCAGTGATTAAACTTAGTTTTTAAATAACTTAATAACAGTAAGAGTTAAAACACTAGTTTCTTAGAGAAATTAGTTATATTTGACCTAAATAAGCTTCCGTTAAAGTTATAGCATATGAAGAAAAACACGCTGTATGTGGAATTATCGCCTGGCCGCACTTAACGATTACACCCTGTATAAGTTCTACATAAGCTTGCTTAAGAACATCGTAGTTTTCACTTATGATGAATATTTTTTATTGACTTGTTATTATTCTATAATATACAGGGTGCTCGCAAGGAACCCACAAGATTTTAATGTTGAATTCCTGAGCATATTTAGAGTATTTAATGTTACATAAAATTTCCTGGATTCGGCTTGGCTCCAGAGATAATTAACCTTCTTTTTGATTACAATGCTACCACAATGTGTTCTAATATTACCACACCTTTTTTTGCCTGACAATCAAAAAATAAGAATAGACTTGACGAAAAAACCTGTCCCTAAAAAAAACATTTAATAAATTAATTTTAACAAATTGTTGTTATGGAACGACAATAACTTTCCATTGGAAATGTTAAAAAAGTATTCAAAAAGTCTAAAAATAAGAATAAAAGTTTTTTTTTGTTGTATTTGACATTAGGTCTCATAATATTTTTTGTTTATTTTGATGTCTAGAATGCATAGTCAAAATCTTGCGGTTTCCTCGCGATCACCCTGTATTGTAATTATATCTGTATTGCTTTAGATGCCCTCCATAATTTAATTACAATAAATTTTACACCTGCATTTAAGCCCTCGGGTTCTAAAAGCCCTGCGTGACACTCGTCTCCACACGAATATAAAATCCTCTTAAAAGTTGTCATTGTGAAGTACACAAGTATTAGAATGCATTGTTTCCATATGCATAGAACAATGAAAAGAGATTAAAACATTGCAGACATAATATTTAGATAATAAGGACTAGGAACCACACGTTGTCACTAAATTAGTTTTCATACCGTAAATCTACCCAACTATAGTCCAAAAGTTCCCAACTATGGTCCAAAACTAAGTCAAATATCTTCGAATTAGTGTAATTTATTATTGACGCAGTTGTTACACAAAGTCTCCTCATTAATGATTAAAAAACATAGATAAAACCAAAATAAAATATTTCCAGTGGACTATAGTTGTATGGTTTTACGGTAGGCATTTCTTTTTTTTTTGTAGTTTTGATGAACTTCGCACATGAAATACAGGGTTGCCAGTACCAGTTAATATAAAGCTTTCATACATTTGCTGTTACCTGTATCATGAACTTAGTTTTTTTTTATTGTCCTGAACATCAGCGTCGTGGCAACCTCGCCATGTCACATGCTTTCAGTAGCACCCTTATGGCACTGACTTCAATTCACTTATGCTTATAGTTCATAAGAACGCATTTATTTGAAGGTATAATAAAATAGAATATATATTTTTTCATCATGTGTCTCTTTTTTTTAACGGGTGTGCGTATCTTTTGTTCGTGTTTATTGTGTAACATACGTTTGTAAGTATATTCTAATTGAACATTTTATTCCTATTCTATTCGACCTCCAAATAAATGCATTCCAATGCTGACGAAGTGAAATGAAGTGGGTCTGATCTGATGTAATTTTCAAGTAATTTCATCTATAATTCGCCTAATCGCCGGTGACAAATGACGTTGTTGTTAAAATTGCTCGTAAGAAACCACAGGCGTTTAATTTTTCTAATGCATGACCTAGTGTTCATGTTGAGATATTATTGAGCACCGTGGCCGCTCCGATAGATCTGACGATGACTGTACAGTTTGTTAACTTTACACGCATTAAATAATTATACTTAAAGCATTTTTTGACTCAGTCAAACAATGTTGAATACAATACTTTTTCTACGACCACACACTTATTTTCAAATAAAATTGTAAATTTGAGAAATATTCTTAATCAAACACAATTTTATTAATCATCAAGGTCGGGCGGGAGACAAAAAAATTAAAAAAGAAACTCCTCTATGGTTTACTGTTCATCAGAAATGACATTTAAAATTAGGTTAGCAGCCACGTATTTCATTAAGTCTTGTATGCACGAGGTGTCTTTAAATGCAAAAAACTCAGTGCGTGTAAACCCGAATGCGTTTATAGGGAATAGACAATATAAACTTATCTTGACATCTATAAGGTAGGGGCTTATAGGTGTGTTCACGACCAATTAAATTTCAAATAAAAGTACGGAAGTAGAAAAAATACTTTAAAGTAAAACTATTGTGAACATAACCGACCTAGCCGTTTTCAAATATTTACGGGACCCTATACTGAGCCAAGCCAGCCAGCAGGGTGTTTCATTTCTCTATTGTGTGTTTAATATTTAAAGAAGCTTAAAAGTTGTTACAGACAATCCAACATGTTGAACAAGTAAATGTTGAATGAATTATGCTGTTCTCAATTGTGTTTTTGTAACGTTTTTAATACTTATCTGCTTATAAAAAAAACACACACAAAAAAATCGAATAATTGGGTCAAAATTTTTTTCGTTGTCTTGTGTCATACCACTCTGTCACGCTTTTAGCTACTGTTTCGAATCAGAAAATAAAAAAAATCCAGTGCGGTTGTATTTCTTTTTCTCGCTGAATTTTAGTCCATACAATAGAAATTTAAAACAAGACATCATGTCATACAAAAATCACCACTGCGTCACGTTTTTTAGGAACACAAAATAAGATTACGAAAATAATTTTGACCCAATTACAATTAGACGTATATAAGATAGATTGATATAAATAAGTAGGTACTTAATACATAGGAAACAACTATGACCAACGTGTAGGTATTTAGTCAATACGCGCGACATGTTTCGGAGAGCCTAGGTCTCCATTATCGAGCACTGAACCCGCGTTCACGCCTCGATAATAATTAATTTATAATAGACATCCAATGAAAAACAAGGGTGCTTATACAAGTTGCCAATCACTAACGCTTAATCAATCGTAAACGAAAGGCAGCTAACTGTCTTTGTCGCACTAATATAAAAGAACGACAGAGAGGGAAAACTATGATACGCTACTAAGCGATAGCGATTGGCAACTTGGCTAAGCATCAAGGATGTAACACATAGGGTAGGTTGAAACAAGTTGATACACATGTCTTTGACAGCACATGCGAAAAGCGGAGGCATCTGACAGCAAAGCACGTCCATACATCTCACGCGCCTTAATTTCCGTACATACTATATGATGCAAACTCATAATAACGGTTCCCGCGTCCCGCTTAGCAATCTAATGTCGCTATACTTACCCAACCTCGTATCTGCCACACTTAATTGACGGGAAAACCACCAGTATTCAGAGCGAAGGAAAGGCGACATTTCTATGAATTGGTTTCTCTAGATCCGAGGTTGCGTATAGCGACGATATACCTCTACAAACTAATGCAAGGTAAGGTAAATACGAGTAATGTAAGTAGTTCTTCAAAGGGCACGGGTAAACACGCACTGCAATAACTGCATCCCTGCAACCATATATTATATCACATAGACGTCTAACGCCAGCTCTAAAATGCCCCCAAAAACAATTGTTCAATTGTGCCAAGATGAGCAAGACATAGAGTTTTTCTTAACACCGCGCATATTTCGGCGCATCATCTTTGACAATTGTTTATAGAATATAGCCAATCAAAACTTTGATGGACCCATCACAACTATTTTTAAATGGCGGTTTAAGTTTTTATAGGTTGACATTGAAATGAATTGCCATGGTGCATTGAAGAGGGGGTGACACTTGTCAACTAAAATTCAGGACCGTTTTTGAAAGGCAATTATGGCGTGCGGCTCCCATGTTTTATTTGTTCGTAGCTGCATCCTTAGAGCTCCAGCGGGGCGTCCATCTTAAAGTACATTCAGACCAAACGAGCATTCGCTATTCTAACCCCCTACTCTACGAAATTCGATCGTTGCATAAAACGTGATTCGTTGATTTCGTATAGTGGGGGATAGAATAGCGAATGCTCGTCGGGTCTGAATGCACCTTTAAACAAATGGAAACTTATGCGCGTAGCCTGAGTACACGCTATCGAAATCGCCACGAAATGCTGGAACAACATACCACCGCCCATAAGAAATTCACAATCTGTTTATAGGTACCTTTAAAGTAAAATACAAAAAACACATTTTATATTTGCAAAAATCTAATCAAAGAGTGGACAGATAAATATGTACTTGTGTAGTTCTATGCGATTATTCCGTCGCACAAATCAAGTCATTACCATTCCCAAATTATTGACGAACTGCGTACAAATAGTGGAGTCATTTTCGGTTATCTTGTAGCAGACGCATGCATGTCTGCTATTCTGGCATAATACGAGTAGTCTCGTTTGCTTTTATAAAACGGAAAATAAAGCGGTGATGGTAATGAACATTAAAAACGCGTAAAAAAATCGCATAGAAACACCGACTTATTACTATGTAGTTATATATTTTTTTGATCGCCTTACCGTATCACCTAAGTATGTCCGATAACATTGCAGTATGTAACTTTTTAACTTCATTTTAATTGTACCATAACTTTATTGCCATTATGATCTCAATGTTTGATTTTACAAGCCCCGATGCATTATGTTCTCGTACAGTTAGACAGTTTTTCGAGATTATCCCGTTCATCCGGGGGAAAAGGTTTAGAGACAAAACCTTCACTATTCAATGGTAGTACTAAAGTAGTTTCTTTAAGTATAAAATATTTGGACTTAATAAATCAGAATAAAAAAAAACGATTTTACGAGAGGTATTTTTTTTAATTTATTCCTCATTTTTTAATTTTGTAAATAATCAATGAATGTAAAGAACGCCATTAATATTAAAGACGACATGGTACACCTGATGCACTGCGAATTTTGCGTCAAGCTTATAAGCGCGCAATTACGGTGGTGAACGAAAATATAATTTAGACACTGGTTTGTTAAAATCGATTTATTAAACAACAAAAGCGTACTTCAGATTGTTGTGTCGCTTGAAATGTAGTACATTAACCATGACTAACGTTCATACAATTTATCATTAGCATAATGTGATCATTTTTAAAATATTAAAGCGCGCGGAAAGCTAGACGCGGTCCCATACTAAACTGACATTTTCTATAGACAAAATGCGTAGGTACGCATGCTGATAAATGTGTCTTCACCCTTATCGACCGAACCGGTTATATCGATGTGCTCGTTTTACGTATTTATATTTATAAACTAGTGTACATTTGCGACCATTTACTGCTAATATATGATGTCTAGAGTACTAGACATTCGGGGGATTGACGTATGTCGACTAGACATTCGCGGAATTAGACGATATGGACACTAATAGACATTAAGGGAATTGACATAATGACGACTAGACATCCGGGGAAATAAACTAGACGTTCAGGGAATGGACGTATGGCGACACGTACACCGTATAATTTTTATTTAGTCAGCCTCCGTAGCCTAGTTAGTGGTCACCCTGGCTACGAAGCTGGAATTCGAATACCAGCGACATCTTATTGGCGGGGCCCATATTTCGACCCATTGGGATTTTGTGCAAGCCGGCGAGGGCATTATTTATTTTGTGTATTTATTAATCGCAAATAGTTGTTCCTTTGACTTTGTATCTATTACATATATATCGTCGCCGTCGTTGCCGTCACGTTCTGACAAGTATGCAAGTGCGAATGTGACGCGTAGCACGATAAATGGATAAAACGGGACCATCATAAGCCCTCTAATATAGTTACACGCAAACATTAGAGTCTAATATAGTTACACGCAAACAGTAGTTAAAATAAATTATTTAACATGATGCATGACAATACACGAAAAAATAACTACTAAGATGTAGATTGCAGTAATTTTTGGACAGAACTTCTATTTAATAAATTGAAAAGAACTTAAAAGAGTAGGTCATTCGGCAGTACTCGAACGTGACGTCACTTTTGAGTATTTCATATAGGTAATATTCCATAGTGGCGATCGTTTTGACAGTTCGAAAAAAGATGCTGATTTGACTTGCCAGTCATCATCCCTATTGTATAGAGAAAAACAACAAATCTGTTATGATTTATTCATTCTTAAAGTCTATCTTTTAATTGTAAATAATGTTGCGTTGCAACGAGTCAAGGTCGCTAGGACCCGATCGATACAGCGCTCGTTGCACCTGCAATAGGCACCGCCGTTCATAGCCTGGGTGCTTAGACAAGTTGCCAATCGCTAACGCTTAGTAGCGTATCGTAGTTTTTCCTTTCTGTCACTCTTTCATATTAGTGCGACAAAGACAGTTAGCTGCCTTTCGTTTACGATTGACGATTAAGCGTTAGCGATTGGCAACTTGTCTAAGCAACCCTTACACGGTTGTTCGTTATTCGTCGTAGTATAGCAGCAGCGTAGGTGCACCCCACGAGAATGTAGCGTAAGTTACACCATTCTTCGCATATATCTAAGAAAGTTACGAATACAATTTTTGGTGTCAGAATTTATAACTGAGTGTTTGTTATTTACTTGTAGATAATTCTCGCACTTTCTTTATATTGGGTGCGTGTCACGAGGCATAACAACAAAATGTATAATTTTATTAATAACGTTCACTAGATATAACGAACGTTAGCTATAACAACAAAATTTATATAATTGTTAGGAATAATGGTCAATTTACATAATATTCTTTAAATATAAGGTAATTTTATATAAGACTCAAATAGAATAAGTTCATTTTGTATAACATACATAGCGTATAAAAATTAAAGTGCATAATATCCTCCATTATCTGTGTTTCTATGCAATTTTTTTACGCGTTTTTATTGTTCATTACCATCACCACTTTAATTTCCGTTTTATAAAAGCAAACGAGACTATTTTGCCGGAATAGCGGACAAACATGAGTCTGCTACAATATAACCGAAAATGACTCCATTATTTATACGCAGTTCGTCAATAATTTGGGAATGGTAATGACTCCATTTGTGCGACGGAATAATCGCAATAGAACTACCCTTATAAGGACCGTAAAATATAATGGAGACAAAAGTAAAATTTCTGCAGTGAGCGAGCGAAACAAGCGAACAAAATCTTCCGGGGCAGATCCAACTCAGATAGGTTAGGTTAGAAGACTAAGGCGGGAGCTTTTTTTTTTCTAAGGTAGCTGTCATAACCGTCACGTTCCCAACAAAGAAGACTTTTTCGTGGAATGCACCATATATTGCTAAACGGGCATGGTATTCAAACTTGGCACTACATTATTGCTAAGACTATACATGTGTTATCGAATTAAAAAAAAATAAAGTTATCTTATCAAATTAGGCGTTCAGGAGCAGTAAAGGAAAAATATAATAAATGAATTGAGCAACAGTTTCACCCGGCATCGGCAGTCAAGGTCGCTAGGACCCGATCGATGCGTACTTGCAGCCGACTGCAATACCGGGAAATTTATTTCATCCATTACGTTGCTTATTATTCCTTTCCTGAAACCTCAACGCTTTTTACTCAGCTAATCTCTAAATAAGGTAATAGGGTCTGTAAAATGTTATAACAGGGCTTATTTTATATTTTTTATATATAGTAGTACTTTACATTTTTTCAACTCCCATACTTTTATTTGTCATTTACAGAGTCGTAAACACAAGATGTCAAGATAAGACTATATTGTCTATTCCCTATAAACGCATTCGGGCTTACACGGAGTGCGTTTTTGGATTTGAAATACATGGCAGCCAACCTAATTTTAAATTTCATTTCTGATGAAATGTAAACCATAGAGGAGCTTTTTTTAATTTTGACGTACCCGCCCAACAAAAATAAGTGTGTGTTCGTAGAAAAAGTATTGTATGCAACATTGTTTAACAGAGTCAAAAATGCTCGTGGCTTCGCCTCAAATTTTTATTAAAGACGTCACGAGCATTTTTTGACTCAGTTAAACAATGTTGCATACAATACTTTTTCTACGACCACACACTATTTTCAAATAAAATTGTAAATTTGAGAAATATTCTTAGTCGAACACAATTTTATTAACCATCAAGATCGGGCGGGAGACGTCAAAATTAAAAAAGAAACCTCCTCTATGGTTTACTGTTCAACAGAAATGACATTTAAAATTAGATTGTCAGCCATGTATCTCATTAAGTCTTGTATACACGAGGTGTCTTAAAATGCAAAAAACGCACTGCGTGTAAACCCGATTGTGTTTATAGGGAATAGACAATATAGACTTATCTTGACATATATAAGGTAGGGGCTTAAAGATGTGTTCACGACCATGTAAATGACAAATAAAATTACGGGAGTAGAAAAAATACTATTTATTACTTTGGGCAGTTTGTTCCCAATATATTTTATGTTTAATGTGCAGTCATGTTCCTACGCATGAACGTTAAGTCAAAGTGTAAATAAGGTGTATATTAATGTATATATCAAAATGCTCAAAAATATGTCCCAACGCACTTTACTCTGCGTAATAAGAACGTATAACGTATATGCAAGATAACTAATTTATGTATAAGAGTTTTCTTTCGATACATAATTTTGCACTTGTGTTAGTTTGATGGTTGGTTCAAAAGATACCTACACTGCCAAGTATTTATACACTACAAAATGTTGCCTGCACAAATCGATCTAAGAAAATCGATTCAGATGCAGGGTCCGCCCGGATAGCTACCACCGTCTTACCCGTTCACCTGCCGCTAAACAGCAGTGTTTGCACTGCTGTTTAGCAGTGTTTGCACTGCTGTTTCGGTTGGCGGAGTAAGATAGCCGGTGCAATTACTGGCATAGATAGAGGCAATCCATCTAAGTCCTCAGGGTAGGCAGCACATAGGCGATTTTTTTATCGCTATGGACCTTAGTTCCTGCTTGCCATCAGATGAGGTGGGCTTAGAGCTCAGGGTGCTTAGCCAAGATGCCAAGCGCTAGCGCTTAGTAGCGTATCGTAGTTTTCCCTCTCTGTCACTCTTTCATATTAGTGTGACAAAGACAGGTAGCTGTCTTTCGTTTACGATTGACGATTAACCGCAAGCGATTGGCTACTTGGCTCAGCATCCTGTTGTCCTTCGTCACGTAAAAAATATGTTTCTGGTATTTTATTTACAGAAAAGGTTACGTCGGCGTCGGTCATATGCGAAAACGCCATTGATTCTTTCCATCCTGCAGTTTACAAATACACCACATAAATTTCAACCTAATCGCCACTCAAGAAAGTCGAAAATTAACATACGCAATTACTACCCGACAATATATTACCCGTTTTATTTAAACACTGTTTAGCCAGCAACATACAGTCAATCCGAGGGAAAATGAACCTTATACAATTGTAATAAAGATGGGGAGATGTGTATTGATTATCTTTGCTCCGGCATCCAAATTTAGATGCCAATTAAAACTCAACAGGTCTCGTTGAATGACGCTCATGTTAAAAAGTTTGCTGTCATTGGAAATTTTAAAGCAGTGTGGTGAAAAATAACAGGGGAAAAACTTAATTGAATTCAAACGTTGGCGAGACATAGCCTAGATCTTCATTATCATTATTCTTCTGTCCGGGTCTGCCTAAAAGGGTCAAACGCAAACCCATGTTCGGAGTCTTTCCGGTGGACTATCTAAAAGTTAAGGCCTATAAAGCTGAATTTTCTTATGAAAGCCTTATCTTCATTAAGATGTACTCCTTTTTCATTGCGTTATATGATACAAATCATTACTACCTGTCCACAGGCTGTTAACTATCGACCACAGGAAAGAAAAGTGCGTGTTCAGCTGAACTATAGAGTCCCTCTTTTCTGTGGCCAATAGTAAGCAACTGGCAACTGTAGTCGTGATTTTTTATCATACAATTCAATAGAAAAGGAGTGCCTATAAATGACAATAAGGGTTAAATAAAAAAATTAACTCTCATAGTCCTTAACTTTTGAAATGTTCACCGGAAAAGACTCATAAATAATCAAATTGAGACAGAAGGTTTTAGTCAATCGGTGTGTGCTATCTTAACTCTTTAGCTCTTTCTAGTGAGCAACGTCTAAAGACGTGGAGCTACTCGTCTTAATTAAGGGTATTCTCTCCTAAAAGCCATAAACCTTCACTCGTGTTCAAAGCCCCAGTTGTATTAATAATTGGTTAGCGCCCAAAACGAAAATAATTTTGATACCGTGTGACACATACTGCCTTTCGCACCACCTATGAGAAAAATAAAATTGGTGGACGTAGTTATAGTAAAGTTAGAGAAATATAAATTGAATGTTTATTTTTACTATAATGTAGGTAGAAAGTTACCAATTTATATTTCATGAACTATACACGATAACGTTCCAACCCATATGAGTTTGATATAAAAATTGATGACTTTTGCAGTTGACAGAAAGTTTAGATTTCAATGTCAAACTCATGTGGGATGAAACGTTATCGTGTAACTACGTCCATTTTACTCGGGAATGAAAAGGTACCAAAGTAAACCAAACTTATGTTCTAAGCATAAAGGGAGAGAAAACTTCGTAATTTCCACGAGAGGTTTTCCTAATGCTATTAAAAACTCCAAGCGAAACAGAAACGCAAGGACTCGACTTTATAAAGCTGAAAATAAATATAAAATGCATTTCCAATCGAATAACCGCAATACAGAGGCGCAAATAGAAGCAGTACAAATATCACAGAAATATTAACCATATTTACTCGAAACCTCGTAATGTCACAAGAATATTATTAAAATCGGTGGCTTTCAGTATTGCAATTAATTAAAACGGGTAATATTCATAATTATTGAAAATGATATTGAAATTGCTGCGTTGAGTGGACGTTGTGACGTACATGAAATCAAATGAAAAAGGGTTTAGCAGGCTAAAGCACTGAGCCCGTTTCTCGAACCCTTGTAACGTGTAATACAAGTGGAAGTCTCTTTTTGACACTATTAATTCGATAAGGACTTCCGCTTGTATTACAAGTTACAAGCTTTCGAGAAATAGGCCCTCACTGCGAGCTACTAAGCTATGAACTAACGGCTATAAACACGAACAAAAGATACGCACACCCGTGTAAAATAAAAAAGAAACACGGCTATACTCGCCGGGCGGTGATAGCTGATAGCTGGGCGAGTATGGCCGTATCTCTTTTATTTAGTATCCGGTATCTCGTGGCGATTATGGGCATTTACCTCCTAATGCGTAATAGTTAATAGGAGAAGCGTACTTCCTGTAGTGGACTATCATAGGCTGGTGCATTGAAGTATCTTAGTCAGCTTCTGTAGCCTAGTTGGTAGTGACCCTGCCTACGAAGCTGGAGGTTCCGGGTTTGAATCCCGGCGAGGGCATTATTTGTGTATTTATTTATCACAAATATTTGTTCCTTGGTTATGTCTGTCTATGTATTAATATAAATAAATATAGATAAATAAATACACAAATAATTCCCTCGCTGGGATATGAACCCGGAACCTCCAGCTGCGTAGCCAGGGTCACTGCCAACTAGGCTACCGGAGGCTGGCAAAATTATGACAAGAATTAAATAAATTTATTACGGTATTGTAGACCTACTACCATATGTAAACTCAGTTCATATTTAATTAAATGGTGCAACATATTTAAAAAACAACCTGCATACATTTTTACAGTACCTATTGGTTTTAAAATTCTCATGTTTATTATGTATTACATTATTACAAATCTCGGGTAACTTTTATAACGACCTTTATTATATAACTATTGCATAAACTACTGCAATACCGTTGTCAACTTCAATTCAGATTCAGATTCATACCTAGTTAAAATTTCAAACATTCGTTATCGCAATAGATATTTCTTGAATCCCAGAACACCTAACGATGTTCTAGTTACCCTCGTAAAGCCCAATGTGCATTACAAAGAACATTCCACTTCAATGAAATTTAAACCTTTTATGAACTTTATGAAGTCGCATTTCATTTGTTTGATTGCTGTTACAATAAAACGGAATTCACAACTATTCCTTACAAAAGAAAGTTCAAAATAAGATTTAAAGAAAATAGTATGGCGGGCCTCAAGAGTATAGTCTGTGCGAAAAGTTAAGGCGTTTGACGGCAATGCATGCCTATATATTTCAGGTGCCTTCTGCTTCAGTAACCAAACAATCTGTAGTTAAGTTTCACGCTTAACCGAGCGTGGGGCATAATGTGCATAATATTTCATTCGATTTTCCATACTTCAACACCTTAACGAAGTGTGAACAGATGAAGTGGAATTTCTTAACAAATTATTTCTCAATCAGCGAGCATATTACTCTTAGATGAATGGTTTTCTAGGTGCGAATAATTCAGTGTTATTATTTACGGCCGCGTGGTGACGATAGTGGAATACATTTGTCACCAACCGAACCCTTCCCGTGGGTGTCATAAGAGTCTGACAACCGTAACTCAGTACTTATAAAAAATCTGTCACTACTCTTCTTAGCAATCTCGTATATCTGTATAGAATTAGAAGTGAGGTAAGACCTTTAATTCAAGTAGGTATTTGTTACTTGACTTTTGGTTATCAAGCGACGCTGTCTCAAATGTTTATAAACGATTGGACAAACGCCCGTCATTTTGAAAACATAACCCTGTTCCGTATCATCATCATCAGCCTATGATAGTCCACTGCTGGACGTAGGCCTCTCCTATCTACTATGCGTAGGTACGAGAGACGCATTAGGAGGTCCAAGTCAAAGTCAAAATATTCTTTATTCAATTAGGCCCAGCAACGAGCGCTTTTGAATCGTTAAACTAAATAGAGAATGATAGAAAAAACTACTTCCGGTTCTAACCCTACACCACTGCCTGAGAAGAATCCGGCAAGTAACTCAGCGGGACTTTTTATTTCAAATAATAGTTTTGTAACATCTTACAGCTAACATGCATTAATTAAAAACGAAACATACATTTTATTTAATATAAATACAGGTAGGTATACTACATTAACTAGAGATGAAGTCTCTAATAGTCAGAATAATTAATATAATTATATATTATATAAAGTGTAGTTCCGTATAGTCAGCAAAAAATGTGGTTTACCACTTTTCGACTTTATTAGTAAGTACTGGATAGAGAGTCGAAAAGTGGTAAACAACATTTTTGGTTGACTTTATTATCCGTACAATAGAGATCTCGTAATGGTAACTTCAGTTGAAAGTAAAAAAAAGGTAATGGCAGAATTTCCATTCCATAGCATTTGGCGTCTTTGACACATATTGTGAAACGTGTTCGCAGATATATTTTTATGTAAATGTACGTGAATTTCAGGATTACCTAAGGTTTTAAATTGGGTATAGTTATGGAATATCGAATCAAGCGACTGAAGCCTGTCATTTCAATTGAATCTTTCTGTCAAAAACTAAAGTTATTATTTTCAGTGACAGACTTCTGTCGCTTGATTCGATGTTCCATAACTATGCCCAATTGGTGATGAAACCAAGATTGTGTTCTGAAAGTGCGCGATTATGAAATAATGCAAGTTTGCAGGTTTGTTTACATTTTTTTATATTTTCAACTGACGAATGATATACCTACTATTTTAACTACTTACTTAATAATATTGAAATCTTCACTAAGAAGACAAATTACTAACATATCAAAGTTAATCAAATCAATTTCACAAAGGCCGAATACACCTCCTATTTGTTTTGACTAAAGACGACATTATTTTGTTTCGTCTGGCGAGACGGTTACGGCCGCCGCCAATCAGAGCGCGAACTGACACGGCCGCGGCGAGCGGCGAGCGGCGCGCCGAGCATGCTCGGCCGCGGACACGTGCGAATTGAGGCGCGGCAAGTGCTTTATCTGTTCATTGCGTGGTCGGCACGTGCAACCTGCGGTGGTTAGTTGGGATCACACGCAATGATTAGGGATTGAAAACGACATAAAATATATTATATATATCTCAAAACAAAAACTGCAAACGCTAACACGCATATCAAAATAAAGTACTAATTCCAAAAAAAATCGCGAATTAATGGTATCTCTGTTATAAAACAAAGTGTAATCATGACAATGTTGTAGATTAGGTACCTGCTAGATAGCCAAAGAAAGAAATATGATGTTAAATAACATTTTATAACACCAATTCAGGAGTACAATCATGTAATTTGCGTCATAATATTGAAGCGTAGTACAAGCCTTGATTACTTTAGCTCTCTGTTGGACTAAAATGATTTACGAACGCATGTTCCTTGAATCCCATAATGTTACATTATTTTGTATAAAAATGAAGTACGGTCGAGGAAATTGAATGTTTAGCAGTTTAAGGCTCACTTTATGTTGGACGTGCTTAGGACATACAACACAACCAATTTAACTTGAACCGCAAAGTGCTAAACATTCAATTTCCTCGACTATACATAGGAGCAAATACGAGATATATGCGACCCATCAATAACCATCACAGGGCCACCGCTGTCCATCTGAGAGAGCTGTGTGTCACAGCGTCCGAGGGCGGCCTTCCGCGCTCGCTGTGCCCACCGCCCCTCAGTTTTTGCGTCGCCATCGACTTGACTCTGTGTAGTCAAGGTCAAGGGGATCAATGGAACGCGACCTGTACCATAGGGTCTTAAAGTTGCGAATAGATCTCTCTATTAGCTATCATCATCAGCCTATGATAGTCCACTGCTGAACGAAGAGTATAATCGCATAAGGAGGTAAATGCCCATAATCGCCACGCTGGGCAAGCGGATTGGCGATCGCAGTAATGTGTCCACTATGATGACGCTGCTGCCCATCATCAATCTTTTATCAAATAGTGGTCAGTGACGACAGTGACACTTCAATCTCTCAATCGCCTCTAATGACACCCGCAGGAGGAGTTGGGGTGGTGACAAATGTATTCTTACTGCCGTCACCACACGGCTGACTCTATTAGCTATGAGCTACTTTTTGTCGCTTACGTGTGTATGGTAGCTACCCTAAAAAAAAGCTAGCTGCTAGGAATACACTGTCAATCTTAAAACCTGTATTTGGTATTATTTATTATACCGTTACTCAGCTTACTAAATTATATTATAAATATTCGATGGCATATACCAAAGAAAAAACGACCAAGATCACCAACGTCCGAGGTATGAATCGAACGTACCTACGTGCTCAGTTTTCGCGGCTAATGCCTGCACCGCTCGGCCATTCAGTCTCAGGCTCGGACTCGGTCGGGCCAAGATCGGGTACGATATATCCTGCCCACAGATGTCATATATCAAGCAAACGTATCTACTCAGCGTGTCAAATGAACTCAGTAAAATCTACTGTAAAAACATGAATAATGCCTCCTTAAGTAATATTAATTGCAACAACACAAAAAAATATGAATACTCAAGGGTCTGAGACATATTAAAATCATAGGCAAGTATCAACTTCAGTACAAAATCTGACACAATCGGCCGCCATACAAATGAATGAACTTGTTTCTTCTATCCAAATCTAATTCTGTGATCCGTGATCCTGCCCATCTTGGCACAACTGAACAATAGGGATGATGACTGGCAAGTCAAATCAGCATCTTTTTTCGAACTGTCAAAACGATCACCAGAATTCTCCACTATGGAATTTTATATGAAATACTCAAAAGTGACGTCACGTTTGAGTACTGCCAAATGACCTACTCTTTTAAGTTCTTTTCAATTTATTAAATAGAAGTTTTGTACAAAAATTACTTCAATCTACATCTTAGTGATAATTTCTTCGTGTATTATGTCGTGCATAATGTTAAATAATTTATTTTAACTACAGTCATCATCCCTATTGTATTTGGGGGAATTTTGACGAGGCGTTAGACGTCCATGTTATACGAGCCCCGATGCATATGTTCTCGTCCAGTTAGACAGTTTTTCGAGATTATCCCGTTCATCCGGGGGAAAAGGTTTAGAGACAAAACCTTCATTATTCAATAGTAGTACTAAAGTAGTTTCTTTGAGTATAAAATATTTGGATTTAATAAATCAGAATAAAAAAAAAACTATTTTACGAGAGGATTTTGTAAATAATCCATTCATTGATTATTTACAAAATCCTCTAAGAACGCCATTAATATTAAAGACGACATGGTACACCTGATGCACAGCGAATTTTGCGTCAAGCTTATAAGCGCGGAATTACGGTGGTGAACGAAAATATAATATAGACACTGGTTTGTTAAAATCGATTTATTAAACAACAAAAGCGTACTTCAGATTGTTGTGTCTCTTGAAATGTAGTACATTAACCATGACTAACGTTCATACAATTTATCATTAGCATAATGTGATCATTTTTAAAATATTCAAAAATGTGTAAAAATTGTTTCGAACTAGACGAACTCCACTGCATCGGGGCTCGTATAATATAGTCGCAGATTAAATCGAACTAATCTACTTAACCTAACCTATATCTAAGATTGGCCCTTGTGGCATTGTACCGAGGATGCTGGCGGCATTTCCTCGCTGTATCGCAACACTGATGCATTGTGCGACGAAGTCGCCAACTCTTCGGTCTTTAGTTACGTCAACTAGACGTTTTCTCAATAGGTATTCCTAGTAACATCTAAACCCCTGCTAATCGGGTCAATTTACAAAATTAAATGACCTTTGTCCGATCCTTAAGAAGAAAAGCAATTTCTAAACAAGTTAAATTTCCAATAAAACGTTGTTACATTTTTAATACAACAATAGAAATGGCGGTAAGGGAGTAAATACGAATCTTCCTAGAATTGCAATTGCTATTGCCAATAGCTATTAAACTTAAAAAGACAGACCTGCCTAATCTGCGGCGAGGAAAATAGAAACGGAAAAGAAATTAATTAAGCCTTGGAAACAACGCTACTAAGGCTGCGTTTCCACCAGAGATGTGCGAGGATGTGTTTCTATACAAATGACACCTACTAATGACTCGAGCGAGGTGTCATTTGTACAGAAACACATCCACGCACATAATAATATCTGGTGGAAACACAGCCTAAGGCTTTACTTAACGGTGCATTTAGACCAAACGAGCATTCATTCATTCTATCCCCCACGCTACGAAATCAACGAATTTCGACGAATCACGATTTGTGTAACGAACGAATTTCGTAGAGTGGGGGATAGAATGAGCGAATACTCGTATGGTCTAAATCTACGAACAAATAAAACATGGAAGCCGCACGCCTTTCAAAAACGGTCCTGAATTTTAGTTGACAAATTTCACCCCCTCTTTAATGAATCAGGGCAATGAATTTCAATGTCAACCTATAAAAACTGAAAGCGCCATTTAAAAATAGTTGTAATTGGTGCATCAAACTTTTGATTGGCTATATTCTATAAACATTTGTCAAAGGTGTTGCGCCGAAATATGCGCGGTATTAAGAAAAGTCTCCATCTTGGCACAATTGAACAATTGATTTTGGGGGCATTTTTGAGCTGGCGTTAGACGTCCATGTTATATATATGGTCGCAGATCTAAATGCACCTTAAGGCCAAGCCACATCGGAAGCGTGTGGAGCACGAGAGCGTAATAGCGTAGGTATGTAAATGTCATATTAGATGGCACACCGCTTGTTTGGCGTTTACGCGCGCGTGTTCAAAAACAGTGTGCCATGTACTATGACATTTAATACGCTACAACCACCACGCCACGCACACATGCACCCGCTGCACATACGTCAGTGCGAGCGAGATATACTTAATGCATTATTTACGTATCGAGTAAAACCTAACGTATCCTTTACTTTCCAACTCATAGATATAGATAGTTCCACGCGAGTTGAGGTCACACACACATCAACATGTCATCTAAATACACGGGGAATTTGAAATTAGTGTTCTTTTTTCGTACTGACAACAAACCCAATTGCAACTGTAAGATTGACAAAAAAGTATCGGATTTGCTTCAATATTTTGACGCAAGTCATTGATTCATTCACTACATTTTTTGCAATTACTACTTCATTTGCAGGTGTATGTAATCATTCACCTCAACTCTGGCGAAATCGCCTATACTGCGGAAAGTGGAGGCGCCTGGCGGTAATGCATGGTCATATAATTTCACGTGCCTTCATTTTCCAAACGAAGTATAATCAATTACTTACTCACCTTAGTTGTAATATATTGAAGTCGAAATACATAGCTACCGTGTGGGCTGCTTTAGTATAATATTGCTGACATTACCTGCAAGAAAAAAAATGTTATGAGTAACTTAATTATACTCGTATGCATTGTGCACAAGGAATAAAGACTAGTATACAGTATGTATCACCCCGTAAAGCCAAGAAAGAAACCCATTAATATTTAGATCATACTAAACAACTTTTACTATGGGCCAAACCCGAATTCGTGAAAAAAAATTACTCTCCCATACAACGTGTTCATGATCACGCAATCAAAATGTATGAAACTGTCAGTGCATAAACTTTACCGAATTTTAATAGCACAATTTTACTTTCGAAATTCAATAGGAGGCCGGGACGAATGGGGTTGCCGGCCAAGGACACTAAATCAGACCATTTCTTTTTATTTTGTCAATTTTCAGAAATTTTACTCAAAATCACGAGCTCTTTCGATCCCAAAAAGAACAAAAATAACCAAAAACTTCCATACAAATTCCAGATTTCCTTCGTTGTTGCTTTACCGGCTTACAAATGAATTGAATATAGTAACAATAGGTTTTTTCTGCCCTCCGGCTGACAAACAGCACATTATCGGCTGCCGCGCTAAACTAAGTTGCCGCCTGCCAGCTCCGTTGAGCAGAAAAATAGTATACATACCTCGGTCGTTAAATGGGAAAGCCTCGGATAACATGTTTGTCGGCCTCGGCTTCGCCTCGGCCTACAATTACACGTCATCCCACGCGTTTCCCACTGAAATGGCATTGGCATGTAATCTACTATTTTTTACAGGCGACATTTTTTTCCCATTACATAAAAAAATATCTAAGAATACGTTTCACGATGTGTCAAAGACGTCAAAAGCTATGGAAAGTAATAGTACATTACTATAGAGGACGGGAAACGAAGGGTTACAGGCCAAGTAGATATATCTGGCCGAAGGAACTGAGGCCAGATAAGGATACGCGGCCTGTAACCCTGTTTCTCGCCGAGATTTATATAGTGCTTTTCTCAAACTTGCCATGAAATAAAACGAACTGATTACGCCGAACCATATACTATTTCATTTGTAAATAAACCATAGTACAGTATCGTAAAAAATTAAAAAAAAAACATTCGCGCCAAACTTTTTTTTAATCTGTTTGAGGTATCCTTTTACCTGTTGGTATAGACATTAGATCTTAGGTTATTTTTTTTTTCTGTGGCTGAATGTCAAGACATAGGTAGTGTCACAATTTGACGTTTCAAAACAAGAGACAGTTTGTTTGCAGTCCTAGGTGTGAAATAAATACATGAAATCTCTTTACATTATCATCTTAGCATATGCCACGGGATACATAGTATTTCCGGGTTTAATTTAAAGTAAGTAACATCAACATTCCGTAGCAAGTTTGAGAAAATATATTTGTTTATATTTTTTGTTTTTACTGACGAACGGTATTAGGGTGCGGCTACACTGACGCGGAGCTGTGCGAAATTGAACAATTACATTCTTCAAATTCGAAACATTGTGATGCGGTCTCATTGGCCGAGCTCCCACAGCTCCGCGTCAGTGGAGCCGCACCCTTACGTCCTCAGGGTGCTTAGACAAGTTGCCAATCGCTAACGCTTAATGGTCAATCGTAAACGAAAGGCAGCTTGTCTTTGTCGCCCTAATATGAAAGAGTGACAGAGAGGGACTACGATGCGCTACTAAGCGTTAGCGATTGGCAACTTAGCTAAGCATCCTGGCCTGACTTAAACTTACCCTCTTATTCATAAACGTCTGCTAACTTAACAAGCCGCTAATAATTGTGTGCCCCTTTCGGTCTTAACAATATGTCCATAAGAGCAAAAGGGACCAACAATTATTAGCGGCTTGTTAAGTTAACAAACGTTTATGAATAAGGGGGTTAGAGTTTGTTTACATTTTTTGCGCGCGCGGCCTCTCCGAGCGGGGACGCGGCGCGTGCGCCGGTCGTCGCGCTCGGGCGGTCACGTGATCCTTTCGATCTAATCGATAATCAATAGCCGTAGCGTAGCGGTACCATGAGTTGGAAAGTAAAGGATACGTTAGGTTTAACCCTAAACTAGACAGAATTTAAAAAAATCGTACGTTCTAGCCTCCTCGCCGCTGTGTAGAGCAAAATATTCTGTCTTTAAAAAAAATACAAAAAGTGGGTCAAAAAGTATCTTTTAAGATACAGTGCCAAATTAAGGGTAAGGCCTGGGTGCTTAGACAACTTGCCAATCGCTAACGCTTAATCGTCAATCGTAAACGAAAGGCAGCTAACTGTCTTTGTCGCACTAATATGAAAGCGTGACGGAGAGAAAAAACTACGATACGCTACTAAGCGTTAGCGATTGGCAACTTACGGATTAACTTACTGACTTATGAATTCGCTCGCCGCCGATTAGACAAGTCGTGGCCAGGCCTTTAGGATGAAGACACATTTATCAGCATGCGTACGCATTTTGTCTATAGAAAATGTCAGTTTAGTATGGGACCGCGTCCAGCTCTTCGCACGCGTAACGCATGCTTGACACGTTTCACTAAACGGCCAATTTTATTAGACAGAATGTGTACGCATGCTAATAAATAAAAATGTAATGCTAAACGCGCGTTAACAACGTAGCGGCATCTCATGGTAGGGCTACAGTAGCCATACTATACTCGTAAAGTCGTGATTTGATAGGTAACTTACTTTCTATATAACTTAATTCCACTCCTTGATGATTACAAATCTATTTTTACAGCTACACAGCGGTGACTAGGTATACAAAATACAACGCCAAATTTTACAGCAACGGGGAACTCAACACATCACTCAAAACAAAAACCGACCGACAGATGTCACTGTCACGGTTGCGCCCACGTCACCTACAACTCGCATCCAATAATATCTACACATTTCAGACCCTACGTTCTAGGCATAAGGTTCAAAATTGTGCACATATTTATGAAGCCGCGAGTACTATTCACGATTTGGAACGAAACGCAGTAAAGACGCGAGATGTTTTTCTAGTATTCACATGCAAATAGATGGAAGAAAATTATTTCTTATAGAGCTAAAATAATACATATTCGTGATCTGTCTGTAGGACAGCTATCAATCAATCTTTTTGAAGTTAAAAACACAATATTTTTAACAGACTTCAAAAAAAGAGGAGGCTTCTCAATGAAGCTGGAGGTTCCGGGTTCGAATTCCAGCGAGAGCATTACTTGTGTATTTATTTATCACAAATATTTGTTTGATCGTGGTTGTCTATGTATTTAAGTATCTATATGTATGTATAGGTATTTATCTATGATATAGGTCAAAATTATTTTCGTTGTCTTATTTTGTGTCCCTAAAAAACCTGACACAGTGGTGATCTTTGTATGAGATGATGTTTTAAATATCAATATCGGATGTACGGATTAAAATCTAGCGTGAAAAAGAAATACAAGTGCACCGGATTTTTTTATATACTAAGTCGAAACAGCAACTAAAAGCGTGACAGTGTGGTATGTAACAAGATAACGAAAAGAATTTTGACCGATATATCGTCGCCTGGTACCCACATCAGCACATCACAAGCCTTAATTGAGCTCACCGTAGGACTAGGTCGATTTATGTAAGATATCCCATAGATATTTATTTATATTTATTTAGTCGATCTACCCTTCGTGTGTCCAAGTACTTGTCAATGCACCGCCTACGATGCAACGCCAGCATGCAAATTGCCGTCCTGATAAATATAGACGTACGTGGGCAGTGCGATCTCGAATTATGTACATACAAGAATTCGAATCTTAATCTTTTGTCATTAACCCATTCAATGCCGAAGACGCGAATTCGCGTCCTATGTATGCGTAAACGTGATGCCGAGGACGCAAATTCGCGTCCTCGAGTTATTTCTTTTTTTTTGCTAGAAATCAACTGTACTTAAAAGCTGATACCAAAATGTTATTTTATTTATGGAGGATAATATTATACCGTCGCTGGTTTCTGGATTCAATGCATTTGTAATTTTCATAATTCTTATCTCGGATGCCGAAGACGCGAATTCGCGTCCTGTGTATGCGTAAACAAGATGCCGAGGACGCGAATTAGCGTCCTTCAAGTGTGAAATAACCTAATGCCGCAGACGCGAATTCGCGTCCTTTAAGTGTGATAATATAACCTAATGCCGCGGACGCGAATTCGCGTCCATTGAAATGTTAACGTGATGCCGTGGACGCGAATTCGCGTCGTCGCGTAGAAGGCGGCGGCGCTGCGTGATAATTAAAAATATGGGGCGTCAGCAATGAATGGGTTAAAAGCTGATACCAAAATGTTATTTTATTTATGGAGGATAATATTATACCGTCGCTGGTTTCTGGATTCAATGCATTTGTAATTTTCATAATTCTTATCTCGGATGCCGAAGACGCGAATTCGCGTCCTGTGTATGCGTAAACAAGATGCCGAGGACGCGAATTAGCGTCCTTCAAGTGTGAAATAACCTAATGCCGCAGACGCGAATTCGCGTCCTTTAAGTGTGATAATATAACCTAATGCCGCGGACGCGAATTCGCGTCCATTGAAATGTTAACGTGATGCCGTGGACGCGAATTCGCGTCGTCGCGTAGAAGGCGGCGGCGCTGCGTGATAATTAAAAATATGGGGCGTCAGCAATGAATGGGTTAATAATCATCAAATTCAATATATAAGGTGTTTTCAAATTAGTTACCGATACCTTAGGGTATGCAATATGGGTGAATCAACTTTTTTCTGTCTGATATTGCCATGGTTACGGTCGCCTGAGTCACGCTGGTTTTCCGCAAAATTATGCTATTTAATTTATGAAAACACACATGAAGCCCATGTTTGTTGATGGCCCATGAAGGAAAGGGTTTATTAACACCAGAAAAATGCATGTTTGCATAGTTTAAGTAGCATAATTATGCATAAAACCAGCGTGACTCAGGCGACCGTAACCGTGGTAATAACAGACGGAATAAAGATGATTCACCCATATGCATGTGTTCATGATAACCAGAGATCGGACAAAAGTGCGTCATTGTTCGAAATAACATAGACATGACTCCAAAGTTGATTGAATAATTATTATAATTAATCATTTATTCGTTTTCAGAAAATTACTTATTTGACACCGGTAACTATGAAAACCTTTCTAAATAATCACTACAAAGCTTCGAAATTAAATTTAAAAAAATATTCTTTTAATTATTTATTTAATCAACTTCGGAGTCATGTCCATATTATTGCGAACAATGACGCCCATTTTTCCGATCCCTGATTAAACAACTTTTAACTTTAACAAACAACTTTCCTTATGGGCCACATATCGAAATCTTGAAAAAAAATCACCTTTCCATACAAAGTTGTTCCACCAGGCAAGGCTCGGAACCGGTTTTTTTCTAAAACCTCGAAATAGCCCAATAGATATTTAAAATGTTTTATCTACAGGAATATCATTATTTCCCTGTTATGTATTCAGAAGCGGTAATGTAATGACCTATATTAAGAGACCGGTGTCTGTGGCTGTATCTTAATGTTAACAATAAAGTACAGGCAGAGTACAGTGCATCATAATGTTGACATTAAAGTATCATCGTCATGATATTAATTTTAACATTATGAAGTCAACTTCTTTTTGTTGTTTATTTTTCAATAAATATTTATTGTAGGAAATCCTTACTCAAATTGAGTGATTTCAACTGATTTGAATTTTTATATTTAGAGGTAATTACTTAGTGGATATCAATGAAAATAAAGGTAAATTGTCATTCTAAACTAATGATATGGATGTAGATAAAGTTATGTATGTGACTGTACATAATTAGGCATTAAACACTCGTGTGATCTTATTATGAAACTCGCCTACGGCTCGTTTCATAAAACCACACTCATGTTTAATGCCTCTTATTATGCGCCAGCCACATAAATAACTATTATATTCTTTATGTAGTACTCAAGGAGCATTCCATGAAAACATCTACTTTTTGTCGCTTACGACTCGCTATGGTAGCTACCCTAATAAAATATGCTAGCTGCTAGGAATTACTGTCAATCTTAAAGCCTTGATATGTTATTAATATATCGTAACTCAGCTTACTAATTTAATTTTTCAAAAGTATTCAAAAGACAGTGTCGCTTACGACATGTTTTCATGGAATGCTCCTCAAAATGTTATGAAATTACCAACGTCGTATTTTTAAATTACTCCATTAACAAATAATTGATATACCGAAGAACAAAAAAAAACGAAATTCGAACCGTTCTTTTGTATGGAGTAAAAACCGGTATCCGAGCCCTGCCCAATCTGTGATCAATTTTTCATAGAAAGTGATTTTATTTTTGGAGTTTTTTGATATGAGTACTATCAGTAAAATTATTCCTTATCATGAGCACATGCATACTCTAAGGTATCGGTAACTAATTTGAAAACACCCTGTATTAAGAACCAATTTCTCCAAGATCCCTTCATCAGACGCCGATTCGGGGCCTACGGGACCATCTCACTCGATAAAAAAAAAATCGGTTCACGATTCTCGGATATTCGATGGACATAGTTATGTATAAAAGAGCTTCACATAATCAGCGCCTGAACTAGGTGGATCCTGTATCTCAAGCAGAGGCATACAGGTGTAGTGAGAAATTACTTGCCTTCGGAAACGTTCGTAAACACATGCTGTTTCAGGCAGTGTCACCGAGTCTGACGGAAGTAGCATATATGACAGCTATTACTGTCAGTCTCAGTGAGATAGACTGAAACAGCATGACGTTGGCGAACGTTTCCGAAGGCAAGTCATTTCTCACTACATCTGTAACTTATAAACTAAAACAGGGAATTATTTTATTTATATGTGTACACACACAAAGTACACATACAAAAGTAATCGGATTACTTTTTGCCCAACTGTGCTACTGAGTTCTTCCTCCATTTTAGAAGACGGTTAAAAATATAATATATTTTAATAATTATCTAACAGCGTAGCTCAGTCAACAGATCCGCGACGCTGAATATAAATATATCGCGTGAATAATTATTTCTCCGCGGCATTTATTCCTATAGCCAGCGCATACGCATGCGATACGAGCGGAAACCGCCAGTCTAATTTGGACTCGATGGAACTACTGGGTGCTTAGACAAGTTGCCAATCGCTAACGCTTAATCGTCAATCGTAAACGAAAGGCTGTCTTTGTCGCACTGATTTGAAAGAGTGACAGAGGGAAAACTGCGATACGCTACTAAGCGTTAGCGATTGGCAACTTGACTAAGCATCCAGCACCCCGAAATCGAGAGACAAAACGAAAAGTCACGTGACCAGTTCCTTTCATTATTATAGTCACGTGACTTATCGCTTATCGTATACGATTGCAGAATGGCATCTTGGCTAGGCCTGGGGCATGTTTATCAAAAGCTTGTAACTTGTAATACAAGAGTAAGTCTCTTTTTATCGCCATTAATTAGATAAGGACTCCTGCTTGAATTACAAGTTACAAGCTTTGATATACAGGCCCCTGCAGTGTTATTCACTAAGGAAACCGCCTTGCTGTCAGCGCTGTGTCAGCGCTGCGGCAGCGTCGAGCCTAAAAATGGTATTCACTAATGTACTTTAAACGACACTAGTGCTCGGCGACGAATGCGGCGTGAGCTGGAACTACACTGCGTCGAGAGTTTGACGTTTCAATGTACGAACTTCGTATTCTCTAATGAAAAACAGCGACGAACTTGCCCACAACCTCGCTTCCTAATGTCAAATAAAACAGCTACGATTTTAGACAAGGCTGTCTCAACGTCGAGCTCGTTGACGAACGCAGCGTCGAATGTGTGAATAAGACAATAGCATAGCTAGTAGCCCCTGCTGGCAATTTGTGACTCAACTTATATTGGGACGGTCGTGTCTCACTCGGTACACGTTGGGAACTGAACCTGGCTAGGAAAGCCGATCAGCTGATGTACACGTGTCGTTCAAGGTCAAACTGAAGAGACCTTGTGGCGGAATACCGGACATATAATAATATGTCTGTAATCTTTAACAGGATTTTATGAAAATCTTGAAAGATTGCCACAATGACCGGTCCTGCGCCACCCGCATCCAGCGGACTCTTGCGACCTTCACCAGGTCCTCAGTCCACCTTTAGGGCCTACCCATGCTGCGCCTTCAGGTACTTGGCCACCACTTGAGATCCTTTCCGCTCCAACGGCCATCGGTTTTACACGCAATGTGTCCCGCGCACTGCCACTTCAGTTTAGCGATTCGAAGAGTTATATCGGTTACTTTGGTTCTGCTGTATGGTCTCATTTCTAATACAATACCGCAGAGATACTCCCAGCATAGCCATCTCTATTGCCCTTTGGGTGACTTTCAGCATTCTTATGAGACCCATTGTAAGCGACCACGTTTAAGTACTGATTGTTATCACTGGCTAAACACACCGATCACACTGGTGGCTTATGATGGTTTTATCCATTTATAGTCACATAAAGTCACTTGCATACTTGTGGTGGGATTACACCAAACGGGCGAAAGGTCATTCTATCCCCACTCTACGAAATCCGTTAGTTACACAAAACGTAATTGGATCAAAATTATCTTCATTGTCTTGTTTCATACCACTCTGTATTGCTATTAATTGCTGTTTCGACTGAGTATAAAAAAAATCCGGAGCACTTGTATTTCTTTTTCACGCTAGATTTTAATCCATACATCAGAAATTGAAAACAAAACATCTCATACAAAAATCACCACTACGTCACGTTTTTTATTGACACAAAATAAGACAACGAAAAGAATTTTGACCCAATTCATCTAAATTCGTTGATTTCGTAGAGTGGGGGATAGAATGAGTATTCTCTCGTTTGGTGCGTCACAGAAATGACGACAAACGATTAGACGCGGTACCATTATAAGCTTAAGTACTGTGATTTTATGAAAATCGGTGCATAAAAATGATTAACGCTAGCTTACTTTCTATCCGGTTTGCTTGCACTAATACGCGATCACGAGCAGGAGAGATATAAAGTAAATCCGCGTTAACCCTTAAATGCATGGTGTGCGATGTATAGTACATAACAAAAACGTAGTTTGTGTTTGAAAACAAGATATGTATATTATGTTCTTAAGGTTAATTTTGCAAGGAAATTTAATGAACTTTCAAACTTATAACTGATTCGTTGGCGTAACTGTATAAAAAAAAAACTTACATGTGTTTATAAGCAAGATGGCGAAAATTTGTTTTCGTTGTGTGCGTTTAGCGGTTTTTAACTAAGTAAGAAATATTTTTTTATTGGAATTTTGTAATTCATACCATAACGATTTTACAATTACTGAATTTAATATACTTTTCAGTGTTAAAGTAATATATTTGCATATTTTATCATGCACGATTTTGCAAAAATGTATAATGTATGACGTATTGAAATTTTGATTAGTAGTACAAATTCCACCCAAAATATGTCCACAGATTTTTTTTCAATTTTTCTCGTGCTTGCGACGCCATTAGGTAATGCACATTTTGTTTTTGGAACGAAAAGAAAAAGTCATGCATTTAAGGGTTAATAACGACAGCTCATGGTACAATCATTGATCATATGTTATTGAGCACTCCAGCCGCTGCGATATAAGGGTGCATTTAGACTCATTCTATTCCCCACTCTACGAAACCAACGAATTTCGACGAATCACGTTTCGTGTAACGAACGAATTTCATACAGTGGGGGATAAAATGAGCGAATGCTCGTTTGGTCTAAATGCACCTTACCTGACGGTGACTGTACATATCCGTATTTTAAACGGAAGTCAATTTAATGAGATTTACAATCGCCAAATGTCATTCCGCGTACTCTCTTCCGGTAAACATGCGTAAGTCGCATTACTTCCAATCAACGGACTAAGCTCAGTGTACTTACCATGTACAGTCACGTCTAATAATATGTATACATTTCGGAACGTATGTCAAAGGCATAAGAATTTAAATCGTATATTATTAGAGGCCGACTGTACTGGCGCTGCACTATTAACGTTTTAATGTTTATTTGGACAGAAACGATACATGTTTATTTTAATTACAACGAGATAACTAATTAGTAAACTTACAGGAACAGTCGGTAAGTCACAAAATTTAGGAATTTCAGAGGTGGTGTTTGTACTGTACAATGAGTTCGGCAAAAAACGAAATCCGTGAATTTCGAGGATTTGTCTCTCTCACTCAAATGACGCCTTCGGTGGAGTGAGAGAGAAAAATCCTCGACATTTACGAATTTACATTTTCGCAGTAGTAAGCCAGTGCCAATCCCGGGCTTACTTTATATCCGGCTCGCTCGCACGAATACACGTGTATACGAGCGAGAAGGATAGAAAGTAAGTCGATATAATAACGCGGTGGCAGTTCATGGTACGGCCACGGGTCAATGAACTTTGAAGCAATTAAAATAATACTTTTGTCACCAGGCGCATGATACAAATACCTGGGTAGTATTTTTCTTGTTTATGTAAATAATGTCAAAATTCCCTTTAGTATCTAGGTACCTACTTCTAAGAAAAATAAGATTATTAAACAAATGGTTTGTTACAGTGGCTTCCTACACAAATCGTCTAGTCACATGTGAAACTCTATTAAGTTTGTGTTGTTGATACCTACTAGACTAGGCGACGATTTAATACATATACAGGGTGATTCTTGAGTCATGAGCAGGTGTCGACAGGGTACTAGGGACGGTTACGCTGAGCAACTTTTACTTCGGAGACAACCAAGAAATTGCTCAAAAAATCTCTTGATTATGAGTTAATTGATACTTAACTAACAATTAAGGATCAATTAACTCATAATTAAGAGTATTTTTTTGGATATTTTTTGGCTATCGCCGTAGTGAAAGTTGATCATCATGAATCACCCTGTAGATACATTACGTCCTAACTATATATTTAAACACAAAAAATACCCATGACTAAGAAACAAATCTTTTTGATAAGTCCACAAATAAAAAGTTTCTCATTAAAATCTAAACTTTCTGTCCACTACAAAAGTCATCAATTTTTATGTCAAAGTCATGTGGGTTGCAACGTTATTGTGTAACTACGTCCAAATGTCCTCGCTGGGATTCGAACCAGGAAGCTACATGCAGACTATACCGGTAGAACTACAGAAGCCGTCAGTTTAAAAATGAATGACAAGTTACAGAATGATTTTTTTATTCACTGGCCAAATAGAGGGTTATATTTATTTTAAGGTGCCTTCAAAATTTGTCAAGTAAAATCAACCTGTATAAAAACAGACACTCCTAACTTTAGTACCTAATGTACTAAATTAGTAACATTTATGTCCTCATCTTCCTAGGGGAATGAAAGACTAAATAAAAATCAAATCACATAACGCCTTAAATCAATGCAGCAAGGTTCAAAATGACCAATTATATTACACGGTCAAATCCAGAAATATTCACACATTATTCTAGTTTTAGAATTGGAATCAAATTCGAAATTATAAAGTGTAAGTCTAATACGGTCGAAGCTCTTAAAAGGGGTTAGTTTACGACATAATAAATACGTTTAGTGAACTTTTACTTAAAATTAGAGCAACAAACTTATCCGTCCGGAATAATTCGGAGCGCAATGTAGAGCAACACACTCAAGTTAAACGCTCGTTGACAGTTAATGTCAAAAGCAGATAACATTAACTGCCATTTCAATATCAACAAATGTTCGTACCTGCAGTGTTATTCACTAAGGAAACCGCCTTGCTGTCAGCGCTGTGTCAGCGCTGCGGCAGCGTCGACCCTAAAAATGGTATTCACTAATGTTCTTTAAACGACACTAGTGCTCGGCTTCGAATGCGGCGTGAGCTGGAACTACATTGCGTCGAGAGTTTGACGTTTAATGTACGAACTTCGTATATTCTCTAACGAAAAACAGCGACGAACTCGCCCACAACCTCGCTCACAGCCTCGATTCCTAATGTCAAATCAAACAGCTAGGATTTTAGACAATGCTGTCTCGACATCGAGCTCGTTGACGAACGCAGCGTCGAATGTGTCAATAAGAGAATAGCATAGCTGCATTGCTACTCCGAAAATCTTAAAAATATTATCATTAGGTAAGTGTAACTTGGCGAGGCGGCGATGGCGGGATGAACTGGACTCATCCTTCTTGAAGGAATGGCCAAACACAGCGCTTGACCGGGACCAGTGGAGAGATTGGGGTGAGGCTTTTGCCCAAAGACTTTTGCGAAAAGTCGCGATTTGTTGCCTTAATAATGAACTCTATTGACTTTTTTTTTTTAATTGACTATTTACTGTTTGTCAGCCTCCGTAGCCTAGTTGGTAGTGACCCTGCCTCCGAAGCTGGAAGTTCCGGGTTTGAATCCCGGCGAGGGCATTATTTGTGTATTTATTTATCACAAATATTTGTTCCTTGGTTATGGCTGTCTATGTATTTAAGTATATATATATATATATATATATATACATATATATATATATACATATATATATATATATATATATCTATTATATGTATATTCGCCTAGTACCCATATCACAAGCCTTAATTGAGCTTACCGTGGGACTAGGTTGATTTGTGTAAGAGGTCCCAAGATATTTATTTATTTATTACTGTAATTAACTGTCACGATCGTATCAACACGAGTCTAAAAGGGTAACCCATGATAACACTATTATTTCCATGCCTGGTTTAATTTATCGCCCGTTTCACATTTACACACGGTATATTATGAAGTCTGTACTGTACCACTAATGTGACGCAACACGCGACAGTCTCGAAGACGCAAATATCCACCATTTATTTTTACCCAAATGACAATGAAACATTAACCGTGATCTTGAACATAACTGGCACTTATTATAACAGGAATAAGACTCAAAGTCAGCGATGGATCGTTCGTTTCCGCTATTCGACTGTTTCTTTAGATTTCGAACGCTCGTGCTAAACAATAAAATAATGATGGTCAGTTATGGAGACGAATTATCTATGGAGAAGTATAGGTACCGTGTGTAAATCTAATACGGGCAATAAACTAAACTACGCATGGGAATCATGGATTTCGAGGTTTTTTTAAAAGTTACTCTTAATTATGACCCCACAGATTTTACAGATAAAGATTTTCGATGCAGCAATGTAGGTACAAAACAAACATTTGTTAATATTAATATGGCAGTTATGTCATCTGCTTTTGAAATTAGCTGTCAACGAGAGCTTAACTTGTTAAGTGTTGGTCTAATTTTAAGTAAAAGTTATCATTATGGTCACGGTCATTTTTGACCTTATTATATGCTAAACTAACAGGTTCGCCCCTATTAGACTTATCTACATTCGGATGGGTCATTTAAAAAAAAATGATTTTCTTGAGGACGCAGTTACAAAACGGTGTCAGTATTATAACCCTCATTCTTATTATATTTTTAATCAAAGTTTTCTTGCCTCCGGATTTGAGTAGAAATTTTCCTAAACTGTATGGGGCTTAAAAAAGTTATTATTTTTAACCTTTTTTTCGTCTCTTTTGGCTGCTCCGTAACTTTAGAAAAGCAATTTCCAGGTAAATACAATACTCAAACATAGCTCATGTTGCAACAAAAAATAAAAACATAGATATTAACTGTGGTAATCACAAAATGTACTGAAGATTCTATGAAATCTTTCAAATAGATCCGGAGACAGAAACGGCCAATTCATTTTGCACACTCTTTATCGACCTAATTACGGAACTATTTACAGCTGCGCCCAGTAAAAATTTTTTTTTCTTCATACATCAGTGACCCACTCTAACTAACACCCTGTTTATTCAAAAGAGAATTTCATGTGACGGTACATAAAAAAAAGAAACTGTTAGTTGTTAATAGAAGTATCATAAAAAACGATATCACGATTAATTTAATTTTTTTAAGTTTCGTCTAGAACAAAACTTAAACTCAAAAAGGCTTGCGATGAGGACTTACAAAATGGCGTAAAAGAATTTCGGTACGCGTGGTGCAACAAGGCCAATCAATAACAATCAATGCATATTGGCTGTTCGTTACATTGATTATCACTTGTTTATGAACTCTATTTTTATACCACACTGTCGCCCATATGGGCCGGCTGGTTGACAGACCGAGATTAGAATTTATGTTATTATAAGTAAAATAAATTACTTAGCGCTCCCAAAAACAGTCAAACTAATATGATTAACAGTCGAACATAGTACATTGGTTGTTTGAAAATAAAATAATACCAAAAAATATGAAGTTGCGATAAAATAAACTTCTGTATAAAAATTACTGCAATCTACATTTTAGTAATAATATCTTCGTGTATGCTTGTTGTGAAATAATTTATTTTAACTACAGTCATCCTCCCTATTGGTCGAGTGTACAGTCAAGTACAAAAACAAGTATCGAAAGAATCCGCTCATAAATATGCTACGACGTTCTTATTACACAGAATTAGAGTGCAGTGGGACATATTTTTGAGCATTTTTGTTTACACCTTATTTTGTATTTGACTGATGATGACTGTGTTCATCAGCCCTTACAATGTATGTATGTAATTTTTTTTATTGTACACAAACCACAGGTAAAAACACACATTCATACAAAAAAAATATGGTACAAAGGCGAAATTATCCCTGTAAGGAATCTCTTCTAGTTAACCTTTGAGCAAAGCCGTTGTATATAGGATGCAAAAGATAGACAAACATACACACACAATTCTACGTTTAGCCACTAAAATTACAAATAGCCAGACGCAGCGATGAGCGAGTACCTTCCAAAATCGAATTCATACGTTTAAATACTAAGTCAAGTGAACTCCAAATAATGTAAGCGATTCTGACCCTTATGCCTTGGACATAATACCTGTAAATGTATAGATATATTTAGACGGAACGGCGCGGTAGACGCATCGATTTTGGCCGGGGCAAGGTCACTCAGCGTGCGGGCAGAAAATACATGGAACATTTTCCGTTGCAATTGCATTTATTTATTTTGTAAAAGGTAGCTTCATCCATTAACTCTTTTGTTAGTATAGAATAGAATAAAAGTGTATTCATGGCTTTGTACAAACTAAGGACACATGATATACGGAGCCACGAAATGGTCTCATCTCAGTATGATGCTGGTGTGGGCCAATGAGATCATCAGGTGAAAAAAACACCAAATCCCTTCTACATAAACGAGTTACCGTTTCCCACATTTTGGTTATGTAATCCTGACATGTTTTATGTGGGATATCTTTTTGGGTGTTAATCTACTTATTAGTAAATACGCAGTACAACTTATACTTATGAGCCGTCTGCGGTATTTAAAGGCTAATAAATTATCTTGCGGGTGAATCAATTATTTTGTCTGTTACGTTGCCATGGTTACGGTAACCTGAGCCACGATACTTTTATGCCAAATTATGCTACTTAAATCATGCAAACGTGTAATGTAAAATCTTACCAATTAGATCAAAATTTAAATATCTATTAGCAGTGAATAATCATGGCAATCTGGACCACCTAAACTTGGTTCAACATAAGCACGCTACTAGGACAATATCCGCGGGCAAATACGAGGTACCTAGAGTGTCCAATTTCTATGGAGATAGGACACTAAAGAAACGAATACCATATTTGTTAAACTCTTTGCCCGCGGACATTGTCAGTACGCCTAAAAAAGCGGCTTTAAAAAAACAACTAAAAAAGCATTTCTTCGACGTCCTATAAAATAGTTCAACAGACTTTATGGGACGCCGAAGTAATATACATAAGATAACTAAACGGATAAATGTAGATATATATTTATATCAGTATTATTTGTGTAATAGGTTGAGACTGAAGTGCCTTCACAGTCAAACTATGTAAAATAGTTTTGTGAAGCTATGTACAATAACTATTTGTATCCTTATTGTGTAATAAATAAATATAAATAAATAATAAATAATGTCTGTATTGTAGGTGGCCCATAAAGGAAAGGGCTTATTGATACTGGAAAAATGCATTTTTACATAGTTTAAGTAACATCATTTTGCATAAAACCAGCGTAAGCAGTGTAATAGCGATAACAGACAGAAAACAGTTGATTCGCCGGTATCATTTAATGTGTTCGACTAAACTTCGATGCATAGAAATATTGCCTTGCGAACAATTTCGTCACGAGGGTGGCTAGACGAGAAATCAATAACCGCGTGCCGTGCATAATTGAAGACCTAGGCCAGGAAGTAAACCTTCTTTTGTTTGGTCCTGCTCTCACGTATTGTGCGATGTCGCGTCATCGTTGCAAACACCCTGTCTCCCACCGAAAGTGCGCCCCGCTCCGGTGACCGCTCAGTTACCCGGGCATGCCTTATGTCCAGGGTTCGGATATCTCGTAGCACGGTAAGACGTTAGAGAACCACGAAGTCGATTTCAACATAAAAGGCAACTTATACTCATACTCACGTACTCATCCCAAAAGATTACAAACGTTGATTATATGTATATATATTTTATAGTGCGAGAAGTGTGTCATTTTACGTCAGGTCCAAAACTTCGGAGGGCCATCTGTACTAAAAAACGTCGTACGAGACACGTGCAAAAAAGAAATTCGTAACTCGTGTCGATTTAAAACATCGCCACTCGTTTCAAATTTCATGTATTTCGCACTTATGTCGTAATGTACTACATTGATACAAAAAACAAACAAAGCATATTAATTGTAATGGCAAGTGAGAGCGAACCTTAATAGGGTGTAACAAAGGTTGCAATACACTTGTTCAGGCATCAAACTTGTTATTTTAATAACTCAATAAGAGTAAGAGTTAAGACACTAGTTTCTTAGAGAAATTTATTATTTTTGACCTAAGTTAATATGCTTCCTTTTAATTTAACGGAAATAAATAACAACACGGTGTATAAGCATTTTTTAAGTTGCAGTCGATATACTTAGTGGCCTTTACTTTTTTTAAGGAGTATACACGGTGTTTCCTCGGTCACTAACAACCTTGATGAAGTGATAAAACACCGTGTACCTATAATCGCTTAATCCGCATGCTTTATTAATGTTCAAACCAACACAAATCCACAAGATTTGTGATAATATTGACACAATTTTTCTAATCTCGTGCCTCAGAATCCTTCGGTAAATAAGAAAACTAGGTGCTAGTTAAAATGTAAGCTACTCGTATCCAGTAGCGTACCATGAGTTGAAAAGGAAAGGGTTCAGGGTGCAGGGTTCGCCCGGATAGCTACCACCGTTTTACCCATTAACCTGCCGCTAAAGCAGTGTTTGCACTGCTGTGTTTCGGTTTGGGGGTAAGATAGCCGGTGCAATTACTGGCATAGATAGAGGCAATCCATCTAAGTCCTCAGGGTAGGCAGCGCATAGGCAACTTTTTGGTCACTATGTCCATGGGCCTCAGTTCCTGCTTTCCATCAGGTGGGCTGAGAGCTCAGTTGTCTGCCTTCGTCACATAAAACGATACGCTACTAGGTGTTAGCGATTGGCAACTTGGCTAAGCATTCAGTACACTTTTAATCTGATATTTACGTACTTATTACCATTTGGTTAAGGTAACTAGATTAAGACTAAGATTATTAGCTTTATCATTGGATATACAAACGTTGAAATTATGTTTGTACGAGTACCAAAGAATATTTGGGCTTGATATAGCGAAGGCCCGTTTAATCTAGATATGTACCTACAGCACATAGCCTTTAGTAAAGTTTTTACGTACTGAGAAATATGCCGCGTGGTGACGGCAGTAAAAATACATTTGTCACCACCCCAACTCTTCCCGCGTAAGAGTCGACTAAGGGATTGAAGTGTCACTGACCATTCTTTGATTTGATTGATGATGGGCAGCAGCGTCATCATAGTGGACACATTACTACTGCGATCGCCAATCCGCTTGCCCAGCGTGGTGATTATGGGCATTTACCTCCTAATGCGTCTGTACGCATAGTTGATAGGAGAGGCCTACGTCCAGCAGTGGACTGAGATAGGCTGATGATGTGGTGCGAGAAATATGGTGGGTGAATCAACTGTTTTCTGTCTGTTATTGCCATAATTACGATCACGTGCGTCACGCAGGTTTTATCCTTTAGTACCGTTTGGTAGCCAGATTTGGTAGCTGGCTGCCAAATGGGAAAAATGGTTCCCCGCCTGGTAGCCAGCTATGAAATGGGACTAACTTTCCCATCTCGTAGCTGGATTTGGTACAAACCTGGTTACAAATCGGTAATGATAAGTCCCGATTTAAAGCCAGTTACCTATCGGGATTTTATTCCCATTTCAAAGGTGGTTACGAAACTTTGGTTACCTAACGGTACTCATCAAGGGGTTTTATGCAAAATTATGCTACTTACATAATATACTCCTCTAACTTTTGATCCCTGAGTCCAAAAAATATGAAGAAAAATTATGAATAGTGGGCGTATCGAATACTTTAAAATAAATCTTCGAATATAATCGACGCAGCAGTTTTTCAATAACTCCAGGGTTCAAACCTGGTAAGTTGAAAAACCCCGTTTTTAAAATACGAACTAAATGACACTAACGTGAGGTTGATATTTCAAAGAAAAAATGTCTCGATTTATCGGGTTTGACCACGACACCCTCGAACTACCGAACCCTTCACTGAGCATGGCCCGACATGCTTTTGGCCGGTATACTTTTTATAATAGGCATGATGACTGGTAAGTCAAATCAGCATCTTTTTTCGAACTGTCAAAACGATCACCACTATGGAATTTTATAGACGCCAACAAACTGTATACAGTTGGACGAACACTTTATTTATAGGTATTTTGTATTTTCCATGTTAAATAAATTAAAAAAAAATTAAATACACAAAAGTGACGTCACCTTTGAGTACTGCGTAATGACTTACTCTTTTAAGTTTTTTTTTTTTTCAATTTATTAAATAGTAGTTTCGTACAAAAATTACTGCGATTTACATCTTAGTAATCATTTCTTCGTGTATTATGTCGTGCATAATGTTAAATAATTTATTTTCACTACAGTCATCATCCCTATTATCGAAGGCGGTGGTAGGAGGTGGGCTATGATTTCCGAGTAAAATTTTTCCCTTTAAATTAAATAAATGTAATTTCAACCAGGGAAAAACATTGCTAATTTAAATACGCTAAAGATAACTAATTAGACGCCTTAGCGGTACCGACTTCGTGGGAATAGCAACTGAATAAAAACAATCTTGATACTTTCGTAGAGTCCGGTGAGCGCGATTCGACACATTTTTGCAGAGTCTAGAGACATTAAATTGTTCGTAATGAAACGTTGAACAATTATGTGCTTGCTTTGAAGAATGCTGGAAAAATTGCAGATTAATTTTAAATCTTGGGAATTTAAGCTAAAAGAAAAAATTATAAAAAATAGTCAGACTTTGACTAAGACAACCATGGCTTCTAAATGGTCTATCTATACTTACTTCATATTAAAGATATTTAAAAAAGTGTTTTAGTATAATTATACTGTACTAATAGTAGATATTATTAAATTATAAATTAAGATGTCTAGCTTCTACCAAATAAAAAAACTACAGGTGTAATTTTTCATACAAAATATTGCAAACGGGTTGATTTCCAACAGAGCTTTCAAATATTTACACAATAAGAATAATGTTTTTTATCAAAAAAAAACCAAAAGTAAAAAAGTACTATAAAGTATATCTTGCCCGTATTATTGGACCAAGAGTGTATTAAATTTACATAGGTAGGTTCTTTTCAACTGCTATATTAACAAGCATTCACTATCTGCGGAATACTTTCCTCTTCACCCTTCGTCACAGACTAAAATAAAACACCCTTGGGCAAAAATTCATTAAATTAAAAGAAACAAACATAAAACGGAAAACATCCGCTGAAAAATCAGTAGACTAATGTCGCCGGACTACACTTAATAAATAAATATCATGAGACATTCTTACACAAAGCCACCTAGTCCCACGGCAAACTCGATAAAGGCTTGCGACAAAACACCAAAGTAAAACACCAGGGGCCAATACCACAAAACCTTACAAGCGTACAAATCTACAAAATTGTCAACTTTTTATATAGGAATTTATACAATTTTGTAGAATTGTACGCTTGTAAAGTTTTGTGCGATAGGCCACAGATGTATTGGTCGGACCTAGATACTTGTAGGCAATCAAAAGAAACCCTACCGACAATCAACCCCGGGTTGTTACGGAGGCTGAAACTGATGAAGAGGCCACAGCTCCGTCTCCTCACTGGAGCTATAACAGGCCACGCCTCACTAAACAAACACTTGTTTGATATAGGTGTTACAGACAGCCCTATGCAGAGCCTGCTTGGAGGAGGAAGACATAGCCGCCCACGTCATTCTCGAATGTCCAGGTGCGGCAGAATACCGGGCACAACACCTTGGATCCCCGAGGTCTCTCCCAGAAGTCGTCGGCAACATCAAGGGTCTGCTAGGCTTTCTGGTAGTTGGGTTGGCAAGAGTAGTGCCGACAACCCATCACGCAAAATAGGCGATTTCAGACGTCGAGTTGCGAAAAATTTAGCCCGCGTAAGCCTTATAACCTATAAGGCTTGTGTTGTGGGTACTAAAAAATAAAATACGAGTATATAATAGAGAGATACCTATAATAATCACCAAAATAAGATCCTTAAAAAAAAATACTTCAACCGATTGCTCCATAACTATCATCAGATCGCAACTTGGTGACAACGGGACCATCTCGGGGTTATACACGTTCGATACAAAAAAAAAATCGTTTCACAATTCTCGGAGATATCGTGCAACATACATACAACAAAAAAAAAACAGTCTAATTGAGAACCTTCTCCTTTGTTTAGAAATCGGTTGATATGGTAATATAGTAAACAAATATATCGCCCAGATTTGAACCCGACACCTCCAGCCTCGCAGGCAGGGTCACCAACTACGCTACTGACAATCTGAACTAATGACAGACGATTTACCGAATGGATGTTTTTGCCAACTGTCCTTGCCTTTAAAGCGCCGAATATAAAACGTCTTAAATGCAAAAGAGACCGTTTCCAAATTCTACTTTTATGCTACGCGCAGAATCGTGTATTGAGTTGTTATCTCAACGGATTAAGACTGAGATTGCCTTGAACACTCAGGGCCGGAACCTCGTCATAGATTTGCAATGAAACATGCTTTAGTTTTTGAATTGTTATTTGTAAAACATTTTTATTCAATAAAAAAAAATCCGTGCCTCAATAGTCCGTGGGCTAGTCGGTCTGAAATTAGAAAACGGTATAATTTGGGGGTACCAAGTGTCCTTTTTACAGTAGTTAGACATATTCATAATGATGTTAAAAAAGTATGATAGACATCTCAAAGTGGTAGCTAATAGGCATACGGGCTATTTCAAGATTTCCGTTGTATGACAGGTATGGTTAAAATTAGGAAGTACAAATTTTCCTTTTCACGGCTGTTAGGTAAGCTTATAAAAACGGCAAAAATGCAAGAGTGCCATTTATAAGTGCTACCTAACAAAAATGGGGGCCAATCAAAGATGGTAGATCTCAAGTTTTACAAAATCAAGTATATCTCGAGAACTATTAAATATATCTAATTACTCTTGAACAAAATTAAAAGCATATCTGTAAGCTTCATATTTTGCATATACACCATATTGCTAAAACCAACCAATAATTAATTATGACCAAATTTATGAAACTTTCGTGATTTTGATTTTTTTTGTTTCGTGTTTTTACATAGTACTCATGACGCTAGAAAAATTAAATATTTTTTTAAAGATAGTGTATTTAATAAGCTTTAATTTGATGTATATAACTTGTTGGCAGTATTAAAAAAAAGACCCATAAAAAATATTTAAATGAATTGTAGTCATTATCCACCGTATACTTAGTGATTTAAGAGGCGATGGAAGTGCCACTCGTAAATAATAGTGCTTATTTCAAATAACCAAGATTGAAAAATATAAAAAAAAAACTGAACTGTGAGTCGGACTTGCGCACGAATGGTTCCAATTATGACTACAATTCATTTAAATATTTTTTATGGGTCTTTTTTTTAATACCGCCAACAAGTTATATACATCAAATTAAAGCTTATTGAATACACCATCTTTAAAAAATATTTAATTTTTCTAGCGTCATGACTACTATGTAAAAACACGACACAAAAAAATCAAAATCACGAAATTTTTATAAATTTGGTCATAATTAATTATTGGTTGGTTTAAGCAATATGGTGTATATGCAAAATATGAAGCTTACAGGTATGCCTTTAATTTTGTTCAACAGAGTAATTAGATATATTTAATAGTTCTCGAGATATACTTGATTTTGTAAAACTGGAGATCCACCATCTTTGATTGGCCCCCATTTTTGCTAGGTAGCACTTATAAATGGCAATCTTGCATTTTTGACGTTTTTATAAGCTTACCTAACAGCCGTGAAAAGGAAAATTTGTACCACCTAATTTTAACCATACCTGTCATACAACGAAAATCTTGAAACAGCCCGTATGCCTATTAGCTACCACTTTGAGATGTCTATCATACTTTTTTAACATCCTTATGAATATGTCTAACTACTGTAAAAAGGACACTTGGTACCCCCAAATTATACCGTTTTCTAATTTCAAGCCGACTAGCCCACGGACTAAATGCCTCTATAGTTCTATACGCATAGTTAATAGGAGAGGCCTACATCGAGCAGTGGACTAACATAGGCTGATGATGGTCACGTGATTTTTTGTTCAAATCAGCACGCTTATCGTATATGACATAATTGTAGAATGGCATCTTGGATATGCCTGCAGTTGTTTTTAAAACATTCCCTTATCATATGAAGGGTCCACGGAAACCACATGTCTAGTCAATTCAAATTACAGAAGGAAAATCTACCTTACTTTTAACAGAATAAGGTGTGAATTTGCCCTGATTTTTTTAGTGGACTCTTCATATACGATTGCAGAAGGACGTCTTCGTTAGGCCGTGCTGAATGGGTAACCAAAATGCCAATCGCTAACGCTCAGTCCCGGAGCGTAATAGGGCAGATTATTATTTTGTTGCCGTTTTTTTATTTTCCAAAGGCCATAGTCGGATTTTCATAGTAAGTCAGCCTTTAAATCAACCAGACTCTAGTATTTTTTTGTGAGTACCTCTTATGGTGAAGAATATTTCTGCTGAGTATCAACGTCCTATCGGTGACAGTTTTTGACTTATGATTTTTTTTAGTTTTTTCTTTAATGTGTTGTATCTCAGGATGTATAAAAGCGAATTGCTTCAAATTTTGAAATAATGTTCTTTATATAGATATGCATCGAATTTAAAAAAATGAATATCGATTGTCGTATAAAAAAAAGAAAAAAAAAGACCAAAAAATTTTTCATATTTTTTTTGTGTACCTATGAAGTAGTGACACCTCTATTTTCTTTTTCTAATTATAGACCATACATTGGCCTACTAGTTGCCTAAGTATCAAAATTTTCCAAGCGGTACTTCTTACCAAAAATCGGCAATATGTGTGGTCAAGTTCTGCATTCAATCGGTGTTTTTCAATGTAGTATACAAACTCTTCATTTATATTTGAGTTTTATTATCAGGTTATCTTATTTAAGAGTAAATGCTAATGACAACTTAATGTCATCATGATGCAAGCTGTTTATTTCATTATTAATCGGCCGTTTACCATTTCAACTAGCGTATCTCGATAATATTTAACTGCAATATATTATTTTTAATGAATATCTCATAAATAATATCGAATTACGCTAGTTAAAATAATAAACGGCCGATTAATAATGAAATAAACAGCTTGCATCATGATGACATTAAGTTGTCATTAGCATTTACTCTTAAATAAGATAACCTGATAAGAAAACTCAAATATAAATGAAGAGTTTGTATACTACATTGAAAAACACCGATTGAATGCAGAACTTGACCACACATATTGCCGATTTTTGGTAAGAAGTACCGCTTGGAAAATTTTGATACTTAGGCAACTAGTAGGCCAATGTATGGTCTATAATTAGAAAAAGAAAATAGAGGTGTCACTACTGCATAGGTACACAAAAAAAAATATGAAAAATTTTTTGGTCTTTTTTTTTTCTTTTTTTTATACGACAATCGATATTCATTTTTTTAAATTCGATGCATATCTAAATAAAGAACATTATTTCAAAATTTGAAGCAATTCGCTTTTATACATCCTGAGATACAACACATTAAAGAAAAAACTAAAAAAAATCATAAGTCAAAAACTGTCACCGATAGGACGTTGATACTCAGCAGAAATATTCTTCACCATAAGAGGTACTCACAAAAAAATACTAGAGTCTGGTTGATTTAAAGGCTGACTTACTATGAAAATCCGACTATGGCCTTTGTATTTTTTCTACTCAGAATCGCGAGCTCTTTCGATCCTCATTAGGAAAGCACTGAAGTGCGAAAGTGTCCATAAAATTCCATAATTTTTTTTGTTATGGTCGAAGTAAGTGTATTCTGAAAAATAGTAAATCAGGATTTTTTAGGATCACTTTTTTATTTCTATCAGGATTGAAAGAGCTCGTGGTTCTGAGTAGAAAAAGTGTAAAAAAAGTCTTTTTCCTAACTAGTGCGCAAAAACGAACTTTGTGCACGCTTCGCACGCGGTAATTTCTCTTTTTGACGCACTTGTTATGAAAAAAATCGTCCCTTACACGTGCAAAAACTTTTTTCGGCGAGGGTGAAAGTTGGAGCCCGAGTGAAACGGGTGCCGCACTAGTTAGGAAATGTACTATTTTTACACTTTATCTAATTAACTTTTCTATTACTCCCGCTATGCACGTAAGCAATGGCGCGCTTAGACAGCAAGTGTGATGAAAATAAATTATATACCGAAGAACGGGATCGAGCGAAATAAATACCGTTTTATTGTATGGAGAAAAAACCGGTATCCGATCCCTACGTGAGAGCTCTCACGTAGGGATCTATTACTAGCTAGTAAAACCAAACAAAATAAGGATTACTTCCCGGCCTAGGTCTTCAATTATGCACGACACGCGCTTATTGATTTCTCGCCTCGCTCACATCACACCTGCAGCTTTTAATCAGGATTACAGTGTGTAAACACTGGAAATACTGCCTAATAACCCAGGTCAGCCGGAAAAACAAAAGTTGTCCACTCGGTGGTCAAAAGTTAACAGCTTTTATGAATCTATGTTACGCTTTGATAGCATAGGTATGGCTGTGTAACCGGGGAATCTAGTTGTATTGTCAATTATTTTATCTCAAAATTAGTACAGGAATTCCTTTATTTTTCTCAAAAATATACGAAACAAACAAAAAAATATAAAAGAAAAGACCAAATTAAAACTAAAAATATAAATTTAAAACTAAACCTACCTACAACCTCAAGCCGGTCCGCTTGCGGCATGGAGCCCATAACGCTGGCGGCGTTACCTCTCTGCACTGCAAGAGCGATGCTTTGAGAGAGGTACGCGCCAGCCCTTTGGTCCCCAGTTGTGTTGACCAGCCGCGCCGACACGGCCCTCATGAAAGTCTTCATGTCAGGTGATCAGGGTCCCAGGGTCTCTATCGCGAGCGCCGCAAACTCATAGTCCTTAACAAGGGATGAGTATTTGCGGCGCTTGAGAACCTGGGCCTGGTCAGGAATTCCTTAACTTTTGGAATGTCCACCGAAAAGACGATAACCTAAATCTGACAATCACCCACCTTACAGTTCAGAAGTTTTTAACAGATTTCAAAACAAGAGGATATTCTCAATTCAACTAAATGTTTTATTTATATGTTACTAAATATCTCTTAAAGGTGCATTCAGACCGAAAGAGCATTCGCTGTTCTATCCCCCGCTCTACGAAATCAACGAATCATGTTTCGTGTAACGATCGAATTTCGTAGAGTAGGGGGATAGAACAGCGAATGCTCTTTTGGTCTGCATGCACCTCTAGAATGGCGAACCGATTTGCATTTTTTAAATGGTATGTGTATAGAGATGATTCCGTTGGCACCAAGTCGGGATCTGATGATGGGATCTTAGAGAAATTTATTGAGGTCAGTTTTTTTTTATTTGTTAGTCATGTTTTGCATTTCGATAGTGATATTCCATTACACAATTAAATTGACACGTTCAAATATTTATCATTCTTTCTTCCGTCTATGTATTTACCGCCTCTGCACATAAAACTGTCTGAAGATAACTCAGATTACAATAATACATAATGGAATTTACAGAGATTACATACATGCAGATAAGTGGTACAACCGAATTTCTTAATGATAAAGATAAACTAGGCATTTTGCTAGTGATAGGACCTAGTGCAGGGTCCGACCGGATAGCTACCTATCACCGTTTTACCCGTAACCTGCCGCTAAATATGCTATGCAGCAGGTGTTTGCACTGCAGTGTTTCGGTTTGGTGGTAAGATAGCCGGTGTAATTATTGGCACAGATAGAGGCAATCCATCTAAGTCTTCAGGGTAGGCAGCGCATAGGCAATTTTTTTGGTCACTATGCCCATGGGCCTCAGTTCCTACTTTGGCTGAGAGCCCAGTGGTCTGCCTTCGTCACATAAAAAAAAGCCAAGCCCGAATCAGATTCATGTGGATTATGAGACAATCTAAGGATCATTACCTATGAAATTAGCGTTTTTGGTCATAGACTTTAGTTGATCCCTAATTTTATTATCTAAGGAAAACTTAGATATATTCTTTGTTTTCAACAGCGCACTGTGTGACAAAAGTTTTTTCATACTAATAATAGTTTTTTTTCCTTTAAATAATATTCAAAAATAAGCTTTGAAAACAACTCTTGCCATATGCTGCCGGGTCATATGTTTGAAATAGGTATAAATGTATGATAGTACCTTGTTTTCTGAAATAGAGATATACAAGACACGCCTTAGAAGTGTCTAATATTACCGGCAAAATTTGGTTTAATTTGATTTTGATATCAAGAAATATACACAAAATTTAGTGTAATTATGGAAAATAGAGTTTTCACAAAATTCTTCATACAAAACCGCCAATTTCAAAGGTAATGCTAATGAGGAATGACCAGTAATCGGTTTTTTGGATTCTCCCGGCGGGTCTCGTATAGTAACTTGAAAAATGGACTTTAATTATATTGTCATATTTCTGTTTCATAAAATATGCTTTTGTATGTATAATACAATAAAATTTTACAGTCACACCCGTATTTTTTTTATACGCAAAATCCCGCTAGGGGGAACCCAAAAAAACCGATGACTGGTAATGATCTACTATTACGACATTGTAGAACCACCTACCTTGGCTAGACCTGAAAATGGGATATACATATGGATACCTACTACAGTACCAACTCTCTAGCTCTACTGTCTTTTTAACATGCACACACACATATATACTTTCTGTCACTTGCTCGATCCATTCGTGCCAACGTTGGTGAATTTACTTATACATAATATTATGCTGCTGGACGAAGACATTAAGGCTTGTTCACGAAATAAAGTAGCCATTGCTGTTTAATTCTTTTTTTTTTTGTATGAAACCATACCTTAGTATGGATGTTATTACAATGAAGGGCTCTTTGTCTATCTTCTCGGACGCTGTGGTTGATATTTATATCCATTTCTCCATAATTATGGACTTTTATTTAAACTTCTGGGTTTAAGTAGTGTTTCTTCTTATTTTACCATTTTGGGTTCTTTAGTTTCCCAATGGGTCTTAACTGAATTACAATAGCGATACTATAATAAACTGTGAATCTCGTGTCTACAATTTTTATTAATTATTTCAAGACGAACATTGTTGAAATCGTCTCGGAAGTTGGCACTTTTTTTGGGCGCGAACTTTTGCATTAAGCTTTATCTGAAGTTATTTTGATTTTGACGACTTTTCAGCGAATGCTTTTGGATATTGGATTGTTTAACATAAAACAGAAGAATCAATTTACAGTCCCATGGCTGTTAGAACTACATTGGGACTGTTGCGTAACAGTAGACTGATTTTACGATGGCTACTTTATTTCGTGAACAAGCTTTATAATATGAACAACCCACACGATAAGGTCACACGTGTCTTCTAAAGCAAGTTAACGATTTTGGACCTCACGCCTTAGGGTCCTATCACGAGCGGTGAGACTAATAACGTTAATGACAAATCGTATCATCTTCCATGCCAACACACTAACAATGTTAGTCTAATATCGTTGAGACATGACGTTAAGACAGGTTCTGGAGTGTATACGCGATGGCAACACGTAAACCGACATTTTTCACGGTACAAGTTACACTACTGTTTGCTCATCACCAGAGATCAGACAAATGTAATAAAAAAATAAATATCTTGGGACATGTTACACAAATCGACCTAGTCCCACGGTAAGCTCAATTAAGGCTTGTGGTATGGGTACCAGGCGACGACAATAGATAGATACATATAGATACTTAAGTACATAGACAGCCATGACCAAGGAACAAATATTTGTGATAAATAAATAAACAAATAATGCCCCCGCCGGGATTCGAACCCGAAACCTCTAGCTTCTTAGGCAGGGTCACTATCAACTAGGCTACGGAGGCTGACAAATGTGCGTCATTGTTCGCAATAATATGGAAATGACTCAAAAGTTGATTAAATGAATAATTTCTTGAAATTTGATTTCGAAGCTTTAAGATGACTATTTACAATGATTTTCATAGTTACAGGTGTAAAAATATTATTTTTTTGAAAATGATTATTTGATTAATTATTCAATCAACTTTGGAGTCAAGTCCATATTATTGCGAACATTGACGCACACTTGTTCGATCTCTGCTGATCACAAACAACCAATCGTCGATTTAAAATTTTATAAGTTTCACTTTTTTTTTTTCAGACTATAAGTTCATTGCTGAATAAGAGCTCTCCTATTACTTGTGGACGCAATAAAAATGTGTGTATAGTGCAATAGTACATTGTGCATCAAGGGAGGTAAATACGGAATTACTAATGAGAGTGTTAGAAGCCCGACGTCGTCAGGCGGAGGGCTTTTATGACTCGAGTTAGTATTTCGCTTACCGACCGTGATGCATACAATGTTTTTCATCACACTTGCCAATAAAAAATAAGTATTAAGACATAATATTATTAAATGACGTACTGACACTTCTATTACTCCCTAGGGATTTTCACTTTTCTATTACTCCGCTACGTACGCAAGCAATGGCACGCTTAGACAGCAAGTGTGATTAAAATGTAATTTACCATGTTCATCCAAATACATTTTTTTATAAATATAGCTTTATCATATTCCAGCAAACTTCATAATTACAATTTAAAAGTAAGAATTTGTTTTAGATATATCTACCAGAATCTTGTTTTCTTACTGCTCGTAAATAAGTCAATTCATTTGTAAAGTCGTTCGGCATACTCGTTAACACCGTGTATAGTATTATTACTTTAAAATAATATTCCGTGTAACAATCTAATAATAATATGGACGATAAATTAAAACAGGCATATAATTAAATTAGTTACACTTAATTAAGATAATTATATAAACCTTTCGGAGCAGCAATGTACAGTCAAGGGCATTAATATAATATATACACTTCTCCATACCGACCCCTTACAAATGTGTCTATATATTAATGCACTCGACTGTACAGTCACGATCAGATATATCGTAGCGTCCAAAGTGCTCAAAAATATCTGAACGCGCCTCTATGGTTATGGCAATAAAGGCGTGTTTAGATATTTTTGAAAGCTCCGGACGCTACGATATATCTGATGGCGACTGTAGCTGTAAACATTTTTATGGCATGTCATCCGCTTTTGAAATTACCTGTCAAATAGCGTTTAACTCGAGTGTGTGGCATCACATTGCGAGCCGAATCTTTTTGTACGTAGGTGTGTGCAAATCTGTCGTATACTAATCCCCGTCAACATATTTTCCCGTTTTCCATTTACACCCTGTATAATATATACCGGTCGATTTTTTTATTCACCGTTCAAATTTTAGAGGGTTAATTCTGACGTCATATTGATTTATCAATATAAAAGTTTATAAACTTTTATTACGGGACCAAATAAATGTTTCATACATTTCCGCCTAATAATAGATATCTCAGGCTCAAGGTACATTTAGACCAAGATCAGAGAATCCCCCAGAGTGGGGGATAGAATGAGCGAATGCTCATTTGGTCTAAATGCACCTTTATGAAGCATCAGATTTTTTTCTTAGATCGGATGTCGGTCCCATATTAAAAGTTCATCAATGTAGCCTCAGAATTAGCCCGATAAGGTTTCACCCCGTATAACATACGAGTATCTATGTAGTAGCAATCTGTTTTGTAAATAAACACTCGTCACTAATGACGTAAGCCAACGCAATTATGACGTCACTAGAAAGCTGCGCGTATCACCTTCGAATTGTTTTTGAGGAGCTTTTTAAGCTTCCTGAAACATTCTTATATTGTGACGTCATGTGACTTTTACCTTTAAGGCCGTTCAACATATAGCATGTACAGTCTCCATCAGATATATCGTAGCGGCCTCCAATAAAGGCGTGTTCAGCTATGCTATTCTCTTATTCACACATTCGACGCTGCGTTCGTTAACGAGCTCGACGTCGAGACAGCTTTGTCTAAAATCCTAGCTGTTTTATTTGACATTAGGAATCGAGGCTGTGAGCGAGGTTGTGGGCGAGTTCGTCGCTGTTTTTCGTTAGAGAATACGAAGTTCGTACATTAAACGTCAAACTCTCGACGCAGTGTAGTTCCAGCTCACGCCGCATTCGTCGCCGAGCACTAGTGTCGTTTAAAGTACAATAGTGAATACCATTTTTAGGCTCGACGCTGCCGTGCTTAGTGAATAACACTGCAGGTATTTCTATCCCTCAGTTACATGTATGGAATGCCCCAACCACGATGATTTTTTTACAATTTAGTATCATAACTCTGTAGCGGTTTATACAACACATATTCTCACCAAATTTCATTACTGTAGCATTTATAGTTTCCGAGTAAATCAGCTGTTACAGACGGACATGACGAATCTTATCCGTTTTTGCCATTTTGGCTACGGAACCCTAATTATGACGATTTTCATTAACCCATTGACCATTTGGCAGCTCTGTTAAAGCGTTCAAATTCGAACCTTATGTAATATATTGTAAATTGATTTGATTTTGATTTTTATATGACGGAAAATATGTTGCCATTACCCATTAAAGGGTTAAAAGCTACTATGTATAGTCGACGTCAAAGATATCGTTGCGTTTTAAGTGCCAAAAATATATTTACACGACCTTAATATCAAGGCAATAAAGTCGTGTAACTCATTTTGGCACCTAAACCGTAACGATATATTTGACGTCGACTAAACAATTTACTGCAATCGAACTATCTATGCAGCAGATTGGACAGAAATTAACGATTTTTTTATGTTATAGATGGCAAATGGACAGACGAATCGCCTGATGTGAAGCAATTAACGTCGCCCATGGACACCCGCAGCACCAGGGTGCTTAGACAAGTTGCCAATCGCTAACGCTTAATCGTCAATCGTAAACGAAAGGCAGCTAACTGTCTTTGTCGCACTAATACGAACGAGTGACAGAGAGGGAAAACTACGATACGCTACTAAGCGTTAGCGATTGGCAACTTGGCTAAGCACCCAGAGGCGTCGCAAATGCGTTGCCGGCTTTTAAGGTGGGAGTACGCTCTTTTCTTGAAGGTTTGAAGGTAGTCGTAAACAGACAAGCTTTTAATTATTAAAAGAAATAAAAACTAGTAAATTAATTAGGTATTATAATGATACAAACACAGCTAACCCATTAAAAAAATATCTAATTAGTAATTAATTATAAAAAAGAAATCCCGTTAAGGAGTCCCGCCTGCGGCATGGACTCCATTAAGCTTTTAAATGACAAAGGTTTTAGTGCTATGGAGACTTTTAGCCCAATTATACGGATGTACGTTTTGATTTGCGTCAAATAGGACGGGTTACTTGGGACATTAATAGAAGTTGCCTGGTATATCGACTTCTCTTAAATTTGAATTTTTGTTTTTGACCGACTTCAAAAAAAGGAGGTGGTTCTCAATTCGACACATTCTTTTTTTGTATATCTCCGAGAATCGTGAACTGATTTGAATTTTTTTGTGATCGAACGTGTATAACCCCGAGATGGTCCCGTTGGCACCATGTTGGGGTCTGATGATGGGATCTTGGAGCAATCGAGGGATCTCTTCAAACGTTATAGATACATGTATAGCGCTTTTGGTAATTTTCATTAATTTATAGAATTTGCAATCAGAAAGTAGGATTTGAGGAAACCAATGATGGAAACAAATCGGGGGTCTTCGAGAAATCGGATGAAGTTTGTTTTTGAAATTTTTAATTTGGTATTTATTTTATTTCATATCAACATACTCTATGCTCAGACTTCTGTAATGTGTACATAATTATTAGGCGTGACAGTGACAGGTGATGGTAAACGATGGTCAAACAAACGTGACGCGGCATTGACCAACATTCCGTGATCAATTTATTAATTTTGAATGGCTCACTTAACAAAATTAACACATTACGCGTCGTATTTGCTTTATAGTGGTTTTTGCGAGTTACGATTTCTATTGATAGGTTTTTTCCGGATAGCGGAGGCTAAGGCAGTGGTCTCACCGCGAGCTGGTAAGATATGAACTATTGGCTATAAACACGAACCGGCGGTGATAGCTGATAGCTGGGCGAGTATCGCCGTGTCTCTTTTATTTACACGCGAGTGCGTATCTTTTGTTCATGTTTATAGCCGATAGTTCATAGCTTAGTAGCTCGCGGTGAGACCAGCTATGCTACTCTTATTCACACATTCGACGCTGCGTTCGTCAACGAGCTCGACGTCGAGACAGCCTTGTCTAAAATCCTAGCTGTTTTATTTGACATTGTGTCTGTGTGCGAGAAGTATTTGTTACTGTGAGCGAGGTTGTGGGCGAGTTCGTCGCTGTTTTTCGTTAGAGAATACGAAGTTCGTACATTAAACGTCAAACTCTCGACGCAGTGTAGTTCCAGCTCACGCCGCATTCGTCGCCGAGCACTAGTGTCGTTTAAAGTACATTAGTGAATACCATTTTTAGGTTCGACGCTGCCGCAGCGCTGACACAGCGCTGACAGCAAGGCGGTTTCCTTAGTGAATAACACTGCAGTGCCTATAGGCTCGGGCAAAGCGTTTTGAGAATCGCGCGTTCGACGCAGCTCGGCCGCAGATCTGCAGGCCTAGCCAAGATGCCATTCTGCAATCGTTTACGAACTATTATTATTTATTATTTACTAGCCTATTTGAGTGTCCCACTGCTGGGCAAAGGCCTCTCCCCTGACTCTCCATGACTCCCGATTCCATGTCTCTTCCGGCCAGTTGTTCCGGAAGGTATCAAGGTCGTCCCGCCATCTCCGCTTGGGCCTGCCTCGCCCGCGACTCGTTTCCGGCATCCACTTGGTGGCTATGATAGCCCACCTATCCGGATGCATACGGTGGACGTGGCCGGCCCAATCCCATTTGAGCCTAGCGGTTCTTCTGCCTACGTCAGCTATCCCCGTTCTGGAGCGCAGCGTGATGTTTCGGATACGGTCGGTCCTTCTGATCCCCAGAATGCTGCGCTCCATGGCGCGTTGACAAACCTTCAGTTTGGACTTCTGAATCTCTGTGAGTGACCAACTTTGAGCACCGTAGGTTAGGACAGGCAGAATACACATGTCGACGAGTTTACGCTTCAGTGACAGTGGAAGGGAACCCTTCATTAGCTCGAACTATACGATAAGTAATAAATGTATGAGAATTGTCAGATGCAAACATGACCATTCGCATACATTATTATGGTCACGCTCACGTGACTTATCGCTTATCGACGATTGCAGACTGGCATCTTAGGGCTCATGCATAAATCATGCGAGGTTTTTTCGGCTACTTTTTGACCCCCTCTCCCCCGGTGATGTTTAGTTAGTTTCTTGGCTACTTCCCCCCCACCTAACAGTCTCACGTGTATTTTTCTCATTCAACTTTCAACGTTCGCTCGCCGAAATTCACAATATTTCTTAGTTTGTTCGTCATAGAATAATACACGTGAGGTCTCCTTGCATACACTCCCCCCCCACCCCTTATGTGATCTTTCTTGATGTTTTCTTGGACCACCTCCCCCCCTATAGGACCTAGCGTGATGTATGCACAAGCCCTTAGCTATGCCTGCTGGCCTACTAATGCGAGCACCGAAACTCACCACGACATTGGTCTAAGGCGACCAGCGGCGTGCGAATCCATGAGTTGGTGCGGGATGCCGATATGGGTACTCCCTCTCGCAAGTATGGTTTTCCGCTAAGCCGGTCGCCCTAGACCAATGTCGTGGCCGCAGCATACGCTTACAGACATATAGCAGCATATAATAGTACAGACATATGTAGCGCTCTTACAGACATATAGGCTCAGTAGCGTATCGTAGTTTTCCTTCTCCGTCACTTTTTCATATTAGTGCGAGAAAGACAATTAGCTGCCTTAGACAAGTTGCCAGCCGCTAACGCTTAGTAGCGTATCGTAGTTTTCTCTCTCTATCACTCTTTCATATTAGAGCGACAAAGACAGTTAGCTGCCTTTCGTTTACGATTGACGATTAAGCTTTAGCGATCGGCACCTTGCTCAGATATATTTGAGCACCCAGGCGGTTTCGATAAATCTGATGGCGACAGTTCACAACATATCACGGAATATTTACCATGTATATTTGCTGTGACGAATTTACAATATTAAACCGTTGGAATGTAGGTTGTTGAATTGTAATTTTCCATGTTCTGATTTACGATGGACGAGTTTTCCTATGGATTTGATACACGTAAGTAGGTACCTAGTTTTTTCAATGGACTTTATTTAAAAATCTGTACATTTTATCAGCCTCCGACTAGTTGGTAGTGACCCTGTCTACAAAGCAGGAGGTTCCGGGTTCGAATCCCAGCAAGGGCATAATTTGTGTATTTATATTTTATCACAAATATTTGTTCCTTGATCATGGCAGTCTATGTATATAAGACTATAAGTATCTATTATTATCAGAGGATGGATTTGCGACATTCTTAGTGACTTACGTCATTTTGATGACATTTATGTAGTATGAGATGTCGCACAAAAATCCGATCTCTGATTATTAATATATATCATCGCCTAGTACCCACATCACAAGCCTTTATTGAGCTTACCGTGGGACTAGGTCGATTTGTGTAAGATGTCCCAAGATATTTATTTATTATTTATATTGAATCTAGTTGACTTAACGAAACCTATCTTAGATCCAAAACTGGCATTTTAAAGAACATGCTATCGGTATTTGCTCGTTGTATCGCAATGCTGATACGTCGTGCGAGTTAACCGCCAGCACATCGGTATCTAGTTACGTCAACCAGACGTTTCGCGATTCAGGCAAATAAATTATGAGCGCTGGGACCAAACCTAAAGCGGCAAGTACACTTCGTGGTTCGTCTAAAGGTGCATTCAGACCAAACGAGCATTCGCTATTCTATGCCCCACTCTACGAAATCAACGAATCACGTTTTGTGTAGCGATTCAATTTCGTAGAGTCGGGGGTTAGAATAGCGAATGCTCGTTTGGTCTGAATACACCTTAATGCGGTGGCCGAATCAAAGTATGCATGTTCCAAGACAATCGACATTTACACGCGGCAAACGACTCAGTGTAATTCCGGCATATAGTTTCTACAAGAAACTAGCGTTGAAAAAACCGGAAAAAAGCAAACGTTTTTTGCAGTAGTTTTCGCTTTTTACGGATTTATAACGAAATTTTCGTACGATTAAAAAAATGTCACAATTTATTTTGCACTTTACTGCTAAGTACGTATAAGTAATAACATGCTACATTGTGTACATATATTTCTCGAAGTCTGGGTGCCGAGTTATAATTTATTCTATAAGCGTATGATTCAATAAAGGATGGTAATATGTACTTGCATGTATATAAATAACTTGTACGCATTTCGAATGATTATCGATATTATCTAGCATCAAGGCAATACAGGTGAACTGGAAAAATCCATTATGTCTATCGAAAGACTTCTGTCCCATAATTGGTTATGAAAAGTTTTCTGAAGGTATGAATATTATATTTTTCCCTGATAGCCATCGTCTGAAGGCTCAAGAAAATGCGGCTCTTTATTTTTATCTCCTATAAATTATTAATAATTTTTTTTTAAGTGAGTGAGGTGACGTTTGTGTAGTTTTATGGATGAATAGAGCCTAATGCGTTCGTATACAATCAGTAGATTGAAATGGAAAATAAAAACTGTCAACGTCAATGTCACTCGTGTCATTTTATCATTTTTTTTCTATCTCATGGGACTTGTTGCAGACGAAAGCATTAGGCTCTGTTCGGCCATAAAACTGTACAAATGTAATCTCATTCACTTAAAAAAGATTGTTAACAAATTATAGGACATAAGAATAAAAGAGCTGCATTTTTTTGAGCTTTAAAACAACGGCTATCAAGGAAAAATATTAAATTCATACCTTGAGAAAACTTTACATAGCCAATTGTACTACAGGGTGTTTTAGGGTTCCGTAGCCAAAATGGCAAAAACGAAACCCTTATAGTTTCGCCATGTCCGTCTGTCCGCAGCATAGCTCAGTGGCTGTTAATACTAGAAATCTGCAATTTGGTACAGGTACATATTTGGTACATATTAATCATACCAACAACGTGGTACAATAAAAAATAGTTTTTTTTTCGGGTACCTCCCCAACTGGTGAAGGGAGGTTGATTTTTTTTATTTGATGTAATCCTATAGTGTAGGGTATCATTGAATAGGTCTCTTAAAAATAATAAGGGTTTTAAACTAAACAACTAAAATAACTAGCCACGTTAATATTTTGTTACGATTCATGTCTAAAACACAACTATTACTTACGCCGAAAGCTCATAGCCTAAAAAAACTAAATCTAGTGCAGTAAAAATGTTTTACATTTGATTTTGAAATGTTGAGTGTGCGGCAGACAGGCTTTAGACTTATTGTTTATTTTGCAGTATTTTTAATCAACAATATTATCAATGCATCGGTTCATATTTTTAACCGACTTCAAAAAGGACTTCTTTTTTGTTGTATGTATGTTACCTGATATCTCCGAGAATAGTGAACCGATTCTAAAACTTCTTTTTGTGATCGAACGTGTATTACCCCGAGATGGTCCCATTGGCACCAAGTTGGGGTCTGATGATGGGATCCTGGAGAAATCGAGGGATCTCTTCAAATGTTATAGGTACATGTATGGCGCTTTTGGTAATTTTCATTCATTTACAAGAATTTGCATTCAGAAAGTAGGATTTGAGGAAACCAATGAGGGAAACAAATCGGGAATCTTGGAGAAACCGGTTGAAGTCGGTTTTTTTAATTTTTAATTTGGTGATTATTCGTTTTTATGCTTAGAACGGTGGCTTAGGAGTTTTGGTCAGCACGATGAAATTTTTGATTACCTATACTTAATAAACTTTGCAAACAATTGACAACAAGACAGATTGACACTTTACAGAAAATTGAGTAAATAATAGAATTAATTATTCAATGGTAACTTATACTTTTGGTACTATTTTACCTTTTTGTAAATTTTAGACAATTTTTTAAACATTATATTATCAGAACACACGATAGGTCACAAACAAATCAACCGTTTTTGATTTTTTTTTTAATGAAAGCCATAATTAACATATTGCCTCCTTGTCACACTTACGCTCGAATCTACAAGTGCAGGAGAGTAAACACTTAGTTCATGATAAACGGTAGACCTTCAGGACGCGACAGAAGTCCTAGCACACAATTAGCGCGACAATATCTCGCGGCCGATAGTAACAGTAGCCGTCCCATAAGTTGGAAAGTAAAGAATACGTTAGGTTAAACTCTACGAACAAATAAAACATGGAAGCCGCACGCAATACTAAATTGCCTTTCAAAAACGGTCCTGAATTTTAGTTGACAAGTGTCACCCCCGCTTTAATGCATTACGGTAATTAATTTCAATATCAACCTATAAAAACTTAAACCGCCATTTAAAAATAGTTGTGATTGGTCCGTCAAAGTTTTAATTGGCTATAATCTATAAGCATTTGTCAAATATGTTGTGCCGAAATATGCGCGGTGTTAAGAAAAGGGATATGTCCTGCCCATCTTGGCACAATTGAAAAATTGTGTTTGGGGGCATTTTTGAGCTGGCGTTAGACGTCCATGTTATATATGGTCGCAGGTTATACTCGATACGTAATGTAATCGATCGCGCTCGTGCTGATAGCTGATATACAGGGTGAAATCTTTTACATGATACAAAGTTATATTTTCTGGATCTACTCTTGATTGCGATCAACCTTTACTATCGGACTTATATCGAGTTCGGCAGAAAAAATTATAACTTCTACTGTCGAGTGCATTGACATGACTGTATAGGTACACATTTGAAAGAGATCAGTATGGATATAATAATTGTATACCTACATAATAATGACATCTTGATTGTAACTAGCGACAGCTAGTTTCACAATTTGTATGGAGATGTAGATTTTGTGGTAACTTTTTCAAAGATGGTCCCATAGTAAAAGTTAGCTTTAATCATGAGTAGATCCAGAAAATAAGATTTTGTATCATGTAAAAGATTTCATCCAATACTAGAATGAGCGCGATGGCCTGCTTTACGTATCGATTAAAGATTAGAAAACATCAATTCGTTTTCATAATTAAACAACTTGATATTGAAGTTACTTTCTTACAATACGGATAATCCCACAATTGTGGGATGTTAAGTACAGATGTCGCTAGTGATTAGATTCACAATACCATTGGAAAATTTCGCTGTTATCGACGGAAGGTCGTCTGGTATAATTGGAAGCACGTTGGACCGGCAATCCAGAGGAAGCGGGTTCGAATCCCGTGACAACCAGAGTCTTTCGCAGTTGATTTTTTCTATGGTAAGCACATCTGTTACGACATTGTGGGAGTATCGATTAAAACCTAACGATACCGATACTCGCAAAGTCATAGCACGGCTACGCAGCAGAAGTCCTAGCACATAATTAGCGCGACAATATCTCGCGGCTGACCGTGTCAGTGGGTGTCACCTGACGCGACGTCTATAATTTTTCTAGTCTATGCTGCCGCCCTAATACAAAAGGCCGCATCTCTCATACAGTTACTACGAGACATGCGTCCTTTTGCCTTAGCACGGCAGTATGCTATACTATAATGTGACATTACAATAGACGATTCCAGCACAACTGTGTAGTAATGAAGTGCTAGTTGTGATGCGTTATTGTTCATAATTCATTACTGAAATGAACAATAAAACCTAGTTCTAACGTTCGAGTTGTTTCTATGTAGCAGTTTTAATTGAATTGATTTCATGTCAACACTTGTATTCATTCTTAGGGATCCGCAGTAAACTAGGAACTCTTTTAGTTTCGTCATGTTCGTCTGTATCTCTGTCCGCAGTATAGCTCAGTGACCGTTAGTACTAGAAAATTGCATTATTGTATTAGTAATATTAATCACTCCGATAAAAAGAGAGGGCGATACTGTGTGGTTAGTTGTCAAATTTAAAAGCTCCTCGTAATTTAAAATTATTTATTATTTACGGCCTATTTCACAATCTCCAGTTAAAGCTATCTGTCAGATAAAAAATAACACTATATCTTTCTTTCACCTGGAAGAATAAAGAGAGCGTGTTATTTTTATCTGACAAGATAGCTTTAACTGGAGATTATGAAACAGGCCCTTAGACATACAAATAGACCATAGAATACTGCATTAAATATTATCGTCGGCTGACAAGCAAAACTCACTATAAAAACTGTCACTACTCCTAGCAACCTCTTATGTCAGTATTAAATCAGAATTGAGGTAGGAGCTATATTACAAGTATGTATTCGTTACTTAGTGAGTTTTGCTTGTCCACCGACGCGACGTTATATTAACAGCTCCTCATATGGCAAAATTGGCAACGAACGCTGAATAGTACTTAGTAGTACCTAAACACACCATAATTGTTTTTGGGTAGAGCCACATAAATGACCTATTTTTCTAAAATATTAGTAAGAGAACTAACAAAGCAGCCAGACGGTATAAATATTTATTTAATTCAGGCCGAAAACACGGATATCTGCACGGCAGCATTATCTCAGACAACTGAGATAGCGAAAGCAAACACAACTGGACACATACACACAAAATAATTTCCATTTCATTGCAAACATGCACTCTCTACATGCCCGTGAGGAAAGGGAAAAATTTTAACAGCATATTACTGAGGCTAACAGAAGCAAAAAATGTTACATGACTTTTGGTCAAATCTGCACAAAAAAAATCTTTTTTGCAGATTTGACCAAAACACGGCGGTCGATCGATGAAATTATCGGATGCACGTTCGATGCATCGCAAATAAAACGACTTTCAGGGCTCTGTACCCGCAGGGCGACTACATTCGGGACCCGTGTCGGTTACGTGACATGTCTTATTATCAACACTGTAAAGTTGAAAATACGTCTGTGGTACGCCACCTCAGTTGCTGAGGGTTTATAAAAGCTGTACAATGTAAACAAGCCGTTCAAAGAAATATCAATAAAGTGTATGATACATTATTGTTTTAATGATTTAGGAAAATGTATGGTAAGAGTTGATTTGTATATCAGTAGATGTACCATGACTGCAAGTATCACATTATGTCAGAGCGAGCGAGATAGAATGCATTACATAACGAGTAAACTCCAACTTATCCTTTCCTTTACGTTGATCGATATTTATTTGAAAAGTAAATGTTCACTTTTATTTAAACCATCGAAATTTATCAAACACTTCAGGTATGACGTAAATGTTGTAACAATTTCTCGTATCAGTCAGAAATAGTACATTACATCAGAGGCCAGGAAAATGAGAATATCCGGCCAACTTGGTATACCGGATAGGTAACGACTTAACGAGGCCGGGAATCCGTTTTCACAACGATGCATGTGCTTTTCTCAAACATACAAAGAAATACAAAAAAAATGATAATGTTGTCAAATTAAAAAAAAGTTACTTTACAGGCCTAGGCCTGAAAAGTGTCATAAAATCCATTTCCATCCCAGTGAGTTACTGCGCCCTAAAAGCGATACTTCCGAGTCTATTTTAAGGAACGTAATTACAATATTTCATTGCATGTTTGAGAAAAATCTATTTTTTAACCTCGACTACATCGATACGTTACTGCCTCACCTCAATAGAGTAATTTTCCCCTCGCATGGTTACTTTTTTAAAAGCTTTCTTTGACTTTGTGTAACGATGGCACAAAAAAACATACAAAACTGTCTCTACAGTCGAGGGCATAAATATGTATACAGTTTTTTATCTTATGCCGTGAAAATAAGGTCCAAAAGTGTATACATATTTTTGCCCTTGAATGTACCACACGAACCAACCGGCCGCGTAATAATTTCAACCTCCCTTAGCCATCCATCCCACTCGCACCAATGAGCTAGTACGAGTTACGAATGGGATGCACAGACACGAAAACGCGAAACCCGCAAACTCGTGGTAAACACACAGAGGCAATATCGAAAAAAACAAAAACACAGACATGTTTACTCAGTGCGATTCCATTTCGAAAATCGATAGGTGCGGCGAATGGATGCAAATAAATTCACTCTTTCGTATCCTCGTAACAATAAAAAAACAAGTTTAGCTAAACTCCCGGTAAGCATTACAGTTGCCATTAGAAAAACACCCTGTATACCTGGGGATAATAATAGTGATAATATATATATATATATATAATAGCCATCCATCCTCCATCACCATAGCTCATTAGTCTTTTCCATTCCTTCTCAATAGTCTCTATGCGCCTGCTGGGACCGGTTTACGGATATGTATTTGTGCCCGTGAATGGGTTGCAGCAGGTGTACAACACAGCAAATTTCTCCAAAGGGCCTCTACGTGTTGGATCTATATCTCCGCGCAAGCCTATCAAAAAACCGGGATTTGTAAGCCCGTGATCCTCAAAGTGATTGATAATTAAATTTGATCTCAAGGGTATACCAATATATATTTGACAATTGCCAAAAATATTGTAATTTATAAAACTTTCTTATTCAATAAATAAAGAAAATGCCCGTATCTCACTTCGGATTCAATACTGAGATACGAGGTTGCTGAAGAAGTAGTGACAGTTTTTATAGTGAGTTTTGCTTGTCAGCCGACGATATTGGGTCACTTAAGGAAAAAAAGTATTATGATATCGTCGGGGATGGGGATAATGCAATCCCGCGTAACTAACAAATTCAATTAGGATGAATTTGAGTGTCAATTGTTTGATAATTATTTCAACTCTATCTGTTTTGGTAGTTACGCGGTATTGCATTATCCTCGATGAATAAAAAACCTTTCTTACATAGTGCATTGTTGAAAACAAAACATATAGGTATCTAAGTAACTCTTCACTATCATCACTCATCACTACATATAAAATAAAGTCACTTTTTCTGTCCCTTTGTACGCTTAAAAAACGCAACGGATTTTGATGTTTTTTTTTAATAGGTAGAGTAATTCAAGAGGAAGGTTTTTGTGTAGGTATAGTACCCGTGCGAAGCCGGGGCGGGTCGCTAGTTACATAATAACACTTTCAGACCAACTAAAGTTTATGGCCAAAACGCCAATTTCATAGCTAATATTTATTCGAGGATTGTAAAATACACCGTAAACTTAATATAAGTATAATTGCAAAACTGTAATTTTAATTACATGCAAAACTTTCCGCACGATGTATTTAACCAACATCATTTTAAAATAAAATGAAGCAAATTCGTAAAATTTATTATAAATCATTTCGTTTTAATATCGGTAAGTGGTTACGCGTCATTTTGCCCGTTATTCCGTACATTGCAGTAACATAATATAACATATCGACGGTAGAAAGGCTAATTGACTTAACCGACATTTTATGAACTTTACAGGAGAGCCGTTTAAAGTTTTATTTTTTAGAAAAAAAATCGCTACAAAAAAAAGTAACAGGTATATTGTAACGCAACTGCCATCAAATATTCAAGATATAAAGGCGCATACTTTGGTTCCTACCTTGATAAAATTAGTTTATTATGTCTCGAAATAAAGGTCGCTTAAGACAAATCTGCTAAAAATGAGAGAAAGGCTAATTGGTTCAAATACCAACAGCGTCTGCCGCCGGAGGCAAGTCAAATGACTGTAGTGTACAAGTGCACTTTTTTTAAAAAGAAGGCTAAATGAGCTAAGCGCTATTTTTACTATACAACGGGGTAAGGCTAAACAGTTTAAGCGATTCTTTAATGGAAATAAGTGGCGATTCTAATTGACTTAATGACACACACTCATTGAAAAACGGATTGCTTAAATCTCAGAAATTATATGAATATGATTAAACATGGTGGTTGAAGCTCGGGTATTTAGAGACAAAGGTATAATTACTCTGCAGGTCTAAAGAAAACAATGAATGAAAATCGTTTTTCTCAATTTTTATTGCTATATAAAGAAAAATATTTGCTTCTAATAACATAATTAGATAGTTATTTGGCAGAATCAGTCTTAGAAAAATTGCGGATATTGATTACAGCGTTTCATCCGCAATAACCTTTCTGTCGCTTTTATTGGAAAAAAATGCTCTTTTTGCCTAACATCTTTAATTAATTTATTACTACGCTTGATAGTTACGTTACATTTTTTAATCTTAATTTTTATTCTATCTGTAAGTAGTTAGTTTTTTAGGGTTCCGTAGCCAAAATGGCAAAAACGGAACCCTTATAGATTCGTCATGTCCGTCTGTCCGTCTGTCCGTCTGTCACAGCCGATTTACTCGGAAACTATGAATGCTACAGTAACGAAATTTGGTTGGAATATGTGTTGTATGAACCGCTACAGGATTATGATACTAAATTGTAAAAAAATCCATTGGGGTGGGGGCCCTCCATACATGTAACTGAGGGATAGAAATTTTTTTTTGTTGTATATAAGCGTGTGGGGTATTAATAGAAAGATCGTTGAAAATGATATGAAGGTTTATAAATCTATTTTTTATTTAAGCAAATCGTTTTCGAGATATCAGCTCTCAAAGTCTGAAAATGTGTCCCCCCCCCTCTATTTTTTAAACTACGCGATATAAAATTCTAAAAAAAATATATGTTATGCACATTAATAAACTCTATCAACGATTTTTAGTTTGATTAAATTATCTCCTATAGTTTTTGAGGTAGGTTGATTTAACTGTATTTATTTGTAACTTGTCATAAATTGATAATGGTACGGAACCCTTCGCGCGCGAGTCCAACTCGCACTTGGCCGGTTTTTTATTTTACAATATAAGCGGCAGAAATACGTAAGTAAGTATTTAGACTTAAACTTTAATTATTATTAAATAATCAAGAAATAACAATGAAAATAATTAAATTATTTCATAATGTGAAATACACGATTTCAGTATCACACACAAATCACTACGGCACATGCGCCTACCGGCACAGACTACAAGTGATTGACGCGCCCGCGCGGGGGGCGGCGGTAGTTATAGGCGAGCGGCTCAAAAAGCACCAACGGCGGCAAGAGTGTGATTGTACCGCCGAGTCAAAAGTTTCTCATAGAAATTTTTGATGATTTAAGCTACACTGATATGATGCATTATGATTTTATTATAAGGATTTAAATGACACAGGTCAAACAAATATTCTATTTCAACCGACATTATCATCTATAAAAAGAGGTTCAAAATGCTTAAGTAACATACATTTTATGGTTTAATGGTTTCACGTATTTGGTTGAAGCGACCCATGCCCTAAAAAATTGGGAAGAGCTAAATGGTTCAAGCGACATGCTTCTTTTATTTTAAATGGAGGCTAAATGCTTCAAACGCCTATGGTGGCACTTTTTTGTTAAAGTTCAATTGACTTAAACGACTATGCTCGTGTGTGATGGAGTAAAGCCAAAAGGTTCAAATCAAAACGAATGGCAAAGTTGGGAAAGTAAAAACCGCTTAAGCGGGAACCAACCAAACATGTTTGTGGGTCAAGTCACGTTTCATCCAAAAATGCAATTTTTTGTGTTGCTTCATGCCTTGATTTTTTTAACGCTGTACCAAATTTCAGAAGTGTTAACCGCCATCAAAATCGTCTGATCGCTATGAAACCGAGCTCAATCGACGGAGAAAAATCTGCCGATTCCGATGATATAAATAACTCAATATCGGCCAAAGTGTCGCTTAAGCCAATTAGCCTTTCTACCGTCGAATTATGGGATTTCTGGGAGCTAACCCACCGCCCCACCCTGAGTCCCCCCTTTAGTCAGGTAACCTTGTGTCTGGGTGTTACCGCGAAATCAAAATTCGAAAACTCGTAACAATTTCATTTTTGTTATATGCCATATCGCCGTTATACTTACCCAACCTCGTATCTGCAACACTCACACGATGGAAATAAAAACCGGCCAAGAGCATGTCGGGCCATCCTCAGTGTAGGGTTCCGTAGTTAATCGAAAACGGCTGGGCCGATTACGTTCGAAATAGTATTAAATATTGGATGTCATATACCAAAGAAAAAACGACCAAGAACACCAACGTCCGTGGTGGGAATCGAGGAGGGATTTTAAAACCGATTGGCCGAGCGGTGCACGGTGCAGGCATCAGCCGCGAAAGCTGAGCACGTGGGTTCGGTTCCCATCTCGGACGTTGTTGATCTTGGTCGTTTTTTCTTTGGTATATGACATCCAATATTTATAATTTATATAGTATTAAGTAGTATGACTACTGGGGAAAAATAAAGTACAAATCAAAATATTTAATTAATAAATAATTAGATTTGTGTTTTCACAATTACTTCAATTTAAATTTCTTTTTCAAATTGGCAAACTTTCCACAAACAGTTATTTAGCACGTCACGAGCTGTCAATAAGATACAAGTATCTTATCCGTATCGTATCTTACTGATAATCCCGAAAATCGAAGGTTGCGGATAAGAGCCGATGGAGGACTGTCGCGTAGGCACCGAGATACCGCGTCTAATGTTAAGGTCGCTTCCGACGCTGTCCGTTACATAACGTCGCAATCGGTGATTATTAATAAGGTCCGACTGAGACCCATATTTTAGTCTCAGCCGAAACCGAGACCGAGAATACATTTAATTCTTGGCCGAGATCGAGACCGAGGCCGAGACCGAGACTTGGTAGAAAGGATAAAAAACGTATAAATTACATAAAAAATCCCTAGCAAATACATATAGTAAGTCCAACGTCAAAAACAGCATTTTTTAATATTTTCTTTTTTTTTATTTATTTTATGTAGGGTACCCCAAAAACCGGTATTCGAATTTTAGGTATTTTTATCGATAGTATGATAGGGGTCGCTTACTGTAAATTATTCCTTCCGTTCATTTCAAAGTGAAATTGAAGTCATCACTTCATGTCAATACGAGTATAACACCAATAAAATCGCAGTAAGTTCGCGAGATGGCGTCAAGCTCGCCAATTACAGCTCATCACGAATCTCGGCCACGGCCGAGAGTCCCGGCCATTTTTGGCCGAGACTGGAGAGGGATATCTCAGCTCGATTTTTGGCCGAGAATGCCGAGACCGAGACCGAGACCGAGATTTCGGTCGGACCTTAATTATTAACAAAATTCTGTAGAAATTAAATCTACAATGCATAAGTATGCTGAGAAAGAGCTCTTTTAAAGAATAACATAATTTATTTTACCGACAAAAAAATAAGTTTTAAGACATAATATTATTAAATGACGTACTGACATTGCTATTACTCCCTAGGGAATATTCACTTTTCTATTACTCCCGCTATGCACGCAAGCAATGGCGCGCTTAAACAGCAAGTGTGATGAAAAAAAATAAGACTTCAATCGACAATGGCAAAAATTCGAAAATCCCACACGAAAAATATTCAGTCGAATTTAGAACCTAGGTTTTTGAAGTTGGTTAAAAATGTCAATTAACATTCATAATCCACAAATCAAAAACACATCCACAGAGTAGTTATTAAAACATACAAGTAGATGCACGCAAAACGTAGAATTTTTTTTATAGATGACTCCCTATAGTAATAATAGTACTATGGCAATGTATACATATATTTGGCACTTTGCTCGCATCTATATCTTTTACCTTGACTGTAATTCAAAAACAGCTTAAGCGACGTATCACATCAAGTACATACGACCTTCTTTACCTGTTTTGGTTTAGCGAAGTTCGCATCGTCCAAGCTATCAGTAAATACAACCTTATTTCAAGGGAATAAAGTACATCCGTTGTAAGTGCTGTTAGAATTTATATGTTAAGGTCGCTTCCGACGCTGTCCGTTACATAACGTCGCAATCGGTGATTATTAATAAGGTCCGACTGAGACCCATATTTTAGTCTCAGCCGAAACCGAGACCGAGAATACATTTAATTCTTGGCCGAGATCGAGACCGAGGCCGAGACCGAGACTTGGTAGAAAGGATAAAAAACGTATAAATTACATAAAAAATCCCTAGCAAATACATATAGTAAGTCCAACGTCAAAAACAGCATTTTTTAATATTTTCTTTTTTTTATTTATTTTATGTAGGGTACCCCAAAAACCGGTATTCGAATTTTAGGTATTTTTATCGATAGTATGATAGGGGTCGCTTACTGTAAATTATTCCTTCCGTTCATTTCAAAGTGAAATTGAAGTCATCACTTCTTGTCAATACGAGTATAACACCAATAAAATCGCAGTAAGTTCGCGAGATGGCGTCAAGCTCGCCAATTACAGCTCATCACGAATCTCGGCCACGGCCGAGAGTCCCGGCCATTTTTGGCCGAGACTGGAGAGGGATATCTCAGCTCGATTTTTGGCCGAGAATGCCGAGACCGAGACCGAGACCGAGATTTCGGTCGGACCTTAATTATTAACAAAATTCTGTAGAAATTAAATCTACAATGCATAAGTATGCTGAGAAAGAGCTCTTTTAAAGAATAACATAATTTATTTTATTCGAGCTCTCTCTCAAAATGTTCCATTACTGGGGTTTCTAATATTATTTTTTAGAAAGAAATAATGCGAAATTATTATAACACAGTGTTTCAAATCTTGCCTACTTCTAAAAATTCTGAATCATCGTCGATTTCGGCCATAGCAAATGTGTCCTGTGGCAAATACATGTAGTTTTGTGACATTGTTCTACTTGATTGGCCATAATTTCTAAAGAAAGATGCCAATATACACAAAACTTCCTAAATTAATTAACAATTAATTTAGCATCCAGAAACAATTTCAATTTAATTCTGTAATTTTTTTAATTGTTCAAAATTTGTGCTTTCATTCCGCATACGTTAATTCCTAAGTTTAGGTAGGTACACAATATAGAAGGTGAAGACCAGGAAAATATCTGTGAGCACTCTGTCTGCTCCGATTATTCTGCCTGCTTAGCCAAGTTGCCAATCGCTAACGCTTAGTAGCGTATCGTACCTGGGTCATTGTCAGTCCGAAAAACAAAAGTTGTCCACTCGGTGATCAAAAGTTAACAGCTTTTATAAATCTATGTTACGATTTGACTGCATAGGGTTATAGACCGGGGAACCTAGTTGTACCGTCAATTGTTTCGTCCCAAAATTAGTACAGGAATTCCTTAACTTTAGGTATGTCCACCGAAAAGACGTTAACCTAAATCTGTCAATGACCCACCTAGTTTTTCCTCTCTATTACTCTCTCGTATTAGTACGACAAAGACAGTTAGCTGCCTTTCGTTTACGATTGACGATTAAGCGTTAGTGATTGGCAACTTGTCGAAGCACCCTGATTGGCGACTGTACCTATTCTATTAATAAGATTTTTGTTGAAATAAAATAGTAAAATTATTAAATATCAAAACATTGTGAAAAAAGTGATGATGCTTTTAAGAGCCCACTCAATATCATATTCCGATTAGAAAAAATACAAAAAACTGTTTTTATTCGCAATAAATATTGTTGTTCTGTCTGCTTCCCAATTAAGCTAACCCCTATTAATAGAAAATGGATATACATATGTTTCGCGAAAAATGTTTTGTTCAACATTTTCCTAATCAAAATACGATTTTTGTTACATTCTATATACAGGGTGCAAAGCAGTTATAGGCCCTGGTGGGGAACTACTTTAAATCCTTTAGTTAGGTCATTTTACTGAAAGGAAATATTCCTTTATTTTTAAAGAGAAACAAAACTGCTTGAAAAGAGGTTTTTAATTTTGCTAGTCTCAACCGGAAATGGAACCAACAAAAAAAAAACCTTCACTTATTTATTATACGAATCGGTAAGATTATACCAAACGCTTGGCTCGAAAGTGTGCACTAAGAAGGTAAAATCACATTTATAAATATGCGTACACTTCGAAACTTATTACTAGGGGAAGAAGGGTTAAATTTGAATACATTTAATTAATACGGATCGGACTCAAGCCGTCTCAACCAAATCTTGCCTTAACTGATAAGTGATAATGATAATCATTCGAGCTATGTAATAAAATGATTACTACTGTTTTCCTCTATCTAAGTACTCAATATCTGCATCTCAAAAAGTTTATACCAATAATCACCAAATAAAATAGTACATTGTGTATCAAGGGAGGTAAGTACGGAATTACTAACGAGAGTGTTAGAAGCCCGACGCCGTAGGCGGAGGGCTTTTATGACTCGAGTTAGTATTCCGCTTACCCTCCGTGATGTACGCAATGTTTTTCATCACACTTGCCGACAAAAAAATAAGTTTTAAGACATAATATTATTAAATGACGTACTGACATTGCTATTACTCCCTAGGGAATATTCACTTTTCTATTACTCCCGCTATGCACGCAAGCAATGGCGCGCTTAAACAGCAAGTGTGATGAAAAAAAATAAGACTTCAATCGACAATGGCAAAAATTCGAAAATCCCACACGAAAAATATTCAGTCGAATTTAGAACCTAGGTTTTTGAAGTTGGTTAAAAATGTCAATTAACATTCATAATCCACAAATCAAAAACACATCCACAGAGTAGTTATTAAAACATACAAGTAGATGCACGCAAAACGTAGAATTTTTTTTATAGATGACTCCCTATAGTAATAATAGTACTATGGCAATGTATACATATATTTGGCACTTTGCTCGCATCTATATCTTTTACCTTGACTGTAATTCAAAAACAGCTTAAGCGACGTATCACATCAAGTACATACGACCTTCTTTACCTGTTTTGGTTTAGCGAAGTTCGCATCGTCCAAGCTATCAGTAAATACAACCTTATTTCAAGGGAATAAAGTACATCCGTTGTAAGTGCTGTTAGAATTTATATGATTTAATTTCAACGAAGCCATGTTGTGAAAACATAAAAGCGACTTAAAAGCCGTAAGCTCCTTACTTCAGAGTTTGTATCAAAAAGCTATTGTATTGTTTAGTGCGAAAAATGTCCTGTTGCTTTTAAATACCAAAGACATACATTGCGCTGGACACTCAAATGAGAAAGCCATACTTGTTTGAATTAAATAGCTATTATACACATACAGAGGCATTTGTCTCTCTCTCGCACTTATGAATTTGTACGTAAGCGCGACAGGGAGGCAACACTTCGTGGATATCGGTAGGGACGTTCTTATAAAGGTGCATTTAGACCAAACGAGCATTCGCTCATTCTATCCCCCACTACGAAATTCGTTGGTTACACAAAACGTGATTCGTCGAAACTCGTTGATTTCGTAGTGGGGGATAGAATGAGCGAGTGCTTGTTTGGTCTAAATGCACCTTAACAATGACAATAGAGGCCAGGATCAGGGATCGGATAACGGTTTTTGCTCCATACAAAAGAACGGTTCGAATTCCGTTCTTTTTCGTTCTTTGGTTTATATTTTTTTTGTTAATGGAGTAATTGAAAAATATGTTCATAATAATTACATTAAATGTTGAATACTACATAAAGAGCGTAAAACATTTTAAAATATTGAGCTATTTGGAGGTTTTTCTAAAAAACCGGTTCCGATCCCTGGCCAGGATGCTTAGTCAAGTTCCCAATCGCTAACGCTTAGTAGCGTATCGCAGTTTTCCCTCTCTGTCACTCTTTCATATTAATGCGACAAAGACAGTTAGCTGCCTTTCGTTTACGATTGACGATTAAGCATTAGCGATTGGCAACTTGTCTAAGCATCCTGCTCAGATATTTGTGAGCGTCCCGACCGCTCCGATATGTCTGACGGCTGTACAGTCTAATAATATGTATACATTTCGGAACGTATGTCAAAGGCATAAGGATCAAAATCGTATACATATTATTAGAGCCGACCGTACAAAGAAACATGAAACCCTATAAAAAACTAAGCCGTATCGATTTTAATTGCACTATTATCTAGGTACCTAGGTAAATTGCATCCACTGTCAATGAATACCGCCGTAATGAGTAATCACGTTTGCTACTTAATATGTACTTAACCCATTTTCATTAATGACTCAATGTATTACTCTTTTGAAAAACACATTTTGAAAACCTGAATTTCGGACTATCTATCTAAAAAAATAAATATGTTGGGACATCTTACACAAATCGACTTAGTACCACGGTAAGCTCAATTAAGGCTTGTGATGTGGGTACCAGGTGACGATATAATAGATAAATACATATAGGGACTTAAATACATAGACAGCCACGACCAAGGAACAAATATTTGTGATAAATAAATACACAAATAATGCCTTCAACGGGATTCAAAACCGGAACCAGAAGTCACTACCAACTTGGCTACGGAGGCAGACAAACCAAGTCAAAGTTCAGTGCCTTTCTTAACCTAAACCTGAAAATTACTACCTTAGAACTCTAAGATCTAACACAAATCCAATGATAGGCCACTATCCAGATGTGAGACGGTTAGACGTATAAAAAATTTATTATATTTAACCAATTTAACACAAGGGTCAAGGCAAACAGCGAAATTGTAAATTGTAAGTTTATGAAATGCGACCCTAGTAATTCCCAAAAGCAAAATAATTGAGTGGCTAGTAAAAAGAACGCACTTAAGAGATCATGTAGTCCCCTTAGTTAGATGGTTAACCCTAAATTATGCAAGGACAGAAAATGTTGTTACGTACCAGTAACGATCCCTGTAGCCATACCAAGAGCCGCCGTGTTATTTAACTCGGAGTTATTTCCTATCTGCGACCATATAATTATAACATGGAGAACTAACGCCAGCTCAAAAATGTCCCCAAAAACAATTGTTCAATTGTACCAAGATGGGCAGGACATAATAGCGCTTTTCTTAACACCGTGCATATTTTCGCTCGCGTTTCGTGCAAAACTTTGAAGGACCAATCACAACTTAAATGTTGTTTTATGTTTTTATAGGTTGTTATTGAAATTCATTACCTTGATGCATTGTAGAGGAGGTTTTTGAAAGGACTATTTTTAGTGTGGCGTGCGGATTCCATGTTTTATTTGTTAGTTTTCTATTTTCTATCCATCCTGCTCGTATTCGCGTATTGGTGCGAGCGAGCCAGATAGAAAGTAAGTTCGCGTAATAACGCATCGGCAGTACGGCTACTGTTTGGTATGCGGGTAGTGCGTAATGAAGGACATTGTACACGGTATTGATTACCTATAAAGCCATTTTTAAAATTTTTATAAGATCAGTAAAAGGTGGCTATAGATTACGATAGTAGGTGGTCATTTATCCGAGCGTTTCAACCGCCGTGACTTCGGTGGCAACATTATTGCCCGATTTCCGTGGGTATCTCATTTTTTTTAAATATATTGGTAGTTGTCAACTATATCTACCAATATATTCAAAAGTTCTTGCATCTCTCACGGGATTCGTGTGATAAAGCTGCCACCGAAGTCACGACGGTTGAAACGCTCGGAGAGATGTCAAGGGCATATTGTAAGCGATATAACATGCTCCAGAAAATTGTAAACATAGTTATGTCCTTGACTGGATGCATAACACTGTCTTAATAGACTCAACGGGCCCTGTAAATCAAAATAAATTCGCTGTGCTTAAATTTTCAACTAAATAATTAATCTAGAGTTTTAGAAAATATTAGGTAGAGCGCTAATTTAGAAAAAACTTGCAAAAACAAACATATCCTAGTCTACGTAATTGTAGTTACTCGTACACTTTGCTTTGGTGAAATAAAAGCTGTTTTTTAATCATCGATATCTGCGCGCAGCGATATCATAATTACTCTTTTAACGACAAATTGTTTTACACTGCCTATTATGATTATACAGGTTGTAATCACAACGGCATTAGTTATTATAATCAGGCTTATTATTTTTGTAAGTAAGAGTAATTCACACATAAACAATGCAAATCAATTATTTTGACTATCATCATACGAAACCAAGTGCATAACTAGTAAAGAAAATTATTCTTTCAAATATATGTAGCTACTAAATTGTCTAAACCTGAAAATGTACATTTACATTGTTTCAGACGCTTCAGTCCGATCTAATAATCTACGATACAATTACAATCATCATCATCATTCAGGGATCGGAACAGGTTTTTTTTAAACCTAGATACAGGTCAATATTTCAAATTTTACACTCTTCATAGCACTCAATATTTTCTGTTATTAGCAACATCGTATTTTTGAATTATTTCATTGCCAAAAAAATTATATACCGAAGAACGAAAAATAACGAAATTAGAACCGTTGTTTTCTATGAAGAAAAACCCGGTATCAGCCACTAACCTGAGAAGGCGCGAATCCGAGGAACGACAGTTTCCGCTTGCCCGAACTCATGGTTGCCGTACGCACGTCCGTCGCGCGCGAGTGTCGCGGCTCGACTGACCGCCGCGGCGGCCGGATGCGCCAGCGCTTACCTGGGGACGGAAAACGCGAGTGGAAATTGCGGGGTGAGAAAACGCGAGGACGCTGTTGGACGGGGATGTTTGGAACCTCTGGCCCCTCTACCACAAAACTTTACAAGCGTACAATTCTACAAAATTGTCAACTTTTTGTATGGAAAGGCCATAGTCGGATTTTCATAGTAAGTCAGCCTTTAAATCAACCAGACTCTAGTATTTTTTTGTGAGTACCTCTTATGATGAAAAATATTTCTGCTGAGTATCAACGTCCTATCGGTGACAGTTTTTGACTTATGATTTTTTTTAGTTTTTTCTTTAATGTGTTGTATCTCAGGATGTATAAAAGCGAATTGCTTCAAATTTTGAAATAATGTTCTTTATTTAGATATGCATCGAATTTAAAAAAATGAATATCGATTGTCGTATAAAAAAAAGAAAAAAAAAGACCAAAAATTTTTTCATATTTTTTTTTGTGTACCTATGAAGTAGTGACACCTCTATTTTCTTTTTCTAATTATAGACCATACATTGGCCTACTAGTTGCCTAAGTATCAAAATTTTCCAAGCGGTACTTCTTACCAAAAATCGGCAATATGTGTGGTCAAGTTCTGCATTCAATCGGTGTTTTTCAATGTAGTATACAAACTCTTCATTTATATTTGAGTTTTCTTATCAGGTTATCTTATTTAAGAGTAAATGCTAATGACAACTTAATGTCATCATGATGCAAGCTGTTTATTTCATTATTAATCGGCCGTTTATTATTTTAACTAGCGTAATTCGATATTATTTATGAGATATTCATTAAAAATAATATATTTCTTGAATATATTACTATATACGCTAGTTGAAATGGTAAACGGCCGATTAATAATGAAATAAACAGCTTGCATCATGATGACATTAAGTTGTCATTAGCATTTACTCTTAAATAAGATAACCTGATAAGAAAACTCAAATATAAATGAAGAGTTTGTATACTACATTGAAAAACACCGATTGAATGCAGAACTTGACCACACATATTGCCGATTTTTGGTAAGAAGTACCGCTTGGAAAATTTTGATACTTAGGCAACTAGTAGGCCAATGTATGGTCTACAATTAGAAAAAGAAAATAGAGGTGTCACTACTTCATAGGTACACAAAAAAAAATATGAAAAATTTTTTGGTCTTTTTTTTTCTTTTTTTTATACGACAATCGATATTCATTTTTTTAAATTCGATGCATATCTAAATAAAGAACATTATTTCAAAATTTGAAGCAATTCGCTTTTATACATCCTGAGATACAACACATTAAAGAAAAAACTAAAAAAAATCATAAGTCAAAAACTGTCACCGATAGGACGTTGATACTCAGCAGAAATATTCTTCACCATAAGAGGTACTCACAAAAAAATACTAGAGTCTGGTTGATTTAAAGGCTGACTTACTATGAAAATCCGACTATGGCCTTTATACAATATTGTAGATTTGTACACTTGTAAAGTTTTGTGGTATAGGCCACTGGATGTCCTTTGGTACCGTTTGGTAGCCAAAGGTTCGTAACCAGTTTCGAAATGGGTATAAAATCCCAATAGGTAACTGGCTTTAAATCGAGACATTACTATAGACTACACGGATGAACCATAAAACTAAAACCGTTAAATTCCACTTTTTCAAGGCGAAATTCAAACTAGCAGGCCCCTTCAGTAGATCAGTTATTTGTTACGCTATTAACTTAGAAATTATACGGCTTTTTCACGAAATAAAGTAGCCATTGCTGTATAATTCTTTTTTTTTTTTTGTATGAGACCATACGTAAGTATGGGTGTTATTACAAAGAAGGGCTCTTTGCCTATCTTCTCGGACGCTGTGGTTGATATTTATATAATTTTTTCCATAATTATGGACTTTTATTTAAAATTCTGGATTTAAGTAGTGTTTTTTCTTATTTTACCATTTTGAGTCATTTATTTTTCCAATGGGTCTTAACTAAATTACAATAGCGATACTATAATAAATTGTGAATCTCGTGTTTACAATTTTTATTAATTATTACAAGACTAACATTCTTGAAATCGTCTCGGAAGTTCGCACTTTTTTTGGCGTGAACTTTTGCATTAAGCATTATCTGAAGTTATTTTGACAACTTTTCAGCGAATGCTTTTGGATATTGGATTGTTCAACATAAAACAGAAGAATCAATTTACAGTCCCAAGGCTGTTAGAACTACATAGGACCTGTTGCGTAACAGTAGAGATTTACGGTTTACTGATTTTACGATGGCTACTTTATTTCGTGAACAAGCTTTATACCGATGAAAGAAAATGTCGCTGTATGTAGATGCTTTTTGATTGGTGATCAGATTAACGATGCCATTCTTGCACGTGCTGGTTAACATTTTGGATCGCATCCAACAATTTGTTGACACTCAATAATCCTTCTAATTTGTGGCCGTCACCATCACTGTCTCCATAGTGCTGCCGCTGGATCCGGCATTTGATATTTATATCGAAATCCTTAACCCTTAAATACATAGTGACGCATTTATGCATCATGTATTTTTGACTCTATTGAAAGCATGTAAGAATTCATTTTTGAATAAATCTTTGTCACGGTCATGCATTTAAGGGTTAAGTCTTCTTACGAATACTATTATTTCAAGGAGCGGAATTTTCATAGCGAAAATCTAACTGTCAAAGGGATTGACTAAACTATTTTATCGACTTATCGATGTTATGGAATAGCCCATTACTAACTTAAAGATTATACTATAGCATTTGACCTCTTTTATAAGTAACTTACATTTCGATATTAAAATAAATCATGTCAGGCGTCAACTTTTATTACCGCATGTGCTCACAAACTCAATCATTTATGGAAACTAAAGTAAAACATTTTAAACTCAAAAATGCAATGAAATATTGATGTTACATTCCTAATATGAATATATCATCAATATTTACCTCTAGTATCGTTTGGTAGCCAGATTTGGTAGTTGGCTGCCAAATGGGAAATATGGTTTCCCGCCTGGTAGCCAGCCAGCTATGTACTAAATCTGGCAATGAGATTGGAATAACTTTCCCATTTCATAGCCAGATTTGGTACAAACCTGGTTACAAATCGGTAATGATAAATCCTGATGTGGCTTTACATCAGGATTTATCATTACCAATTGATACCTATTGAGATTTTATTCCCATTTCGAAGCTGGTTACGAAACTTTGGCTACCAAACGGTACTAAAGGAATATTTATAAGGTAGGCTGCGAAGAATGACGTTTCAGGTACGGCTAAAGGTCTTCGCATATTATAACAACTCCACGTCAACTCAGCAGCAACTCTACTTACACTTTCGATGAGTAGTCAACTGGTCGATCCACCCAATGGTCATTAATGGACAACGCGGCGTGAACGAGTGGGCACTGCAAATGGTTGCTCGACACACGTCAGTCGCAAGCGCATAGTGGCCGCGTGGTTAACGTGTGGTCAATGTGTGACGAACGTGTCAAGGTTGACCTTTAGTGTACGATGAGTAGACCAGGTGTCGACTTGTCGTACAATACTTTTATATTATATTTTTTAAAATTAAACCTAGAACATGTGACATAGGGCTTAAATTTCCATATTTGACAAAGAGTCGAGTCGCTATTGAGTTATTATAATTAGTATCAGAGATGGGCATTATTCGAATAAATTTTTATCGGAATAATTATTCGAATAAACAATAATTCACGATTTCTTTATTCGCGAATAATTTAGTCACGAATGATTTATTCGCGAATGAATCATTCGCGAATAAATCAGCCACGAATGAATTATTCTGCTGGTTTTTAAATGACGAATGATTTATTCGTTATTTTCATTCGAATAAATCTACGAAAAACATATTTTTTCTGTTGCATTATATTAAATTAAACAACATCAAGCATAATATTTAACATAAATTGTGAATACTGTAATTTGTTCTAAGTTCTAACACGCTAAAGAATGTTAAGGGTTAGGGATAATATATAAACCCAGGTAGTAAGTATAATTAGCGAGACGAGTGGCGACCGGGGGTGGCGGGCGGCGACGGGTGGTGGTGGGTGGCGACGAGTGGTGGTGAATGGCGATGGGTGGTGGTGGGTGGCGACGGGTTGCGGTGGGGGGAGGCGGGTGGCGACCGGGGGTGGCGGTGGGTGGAGGCGGGTGGAGGCGTCGGCGTCGGGTGGCAGGCGGCGGCTGGTGGAGGTGGGTGTCGGCGGGCGAAGGCCGGGGGTGGCGGGCGGCGGCGGATGGAGGCGGGCACCCGCCACCTCCAGCCATCACCCATCGACACCCGTCACCACCCACCTCCCACCCACCACCACTCGTCGCCACCCATCACCACCCGCCGTCGCCCGCCACCCGACGCCTCCCCCCACCGGAACCCGTCGCCATCCATCACCACCTGTCGCCATTCACCACCACTCGTTGCCACCCACCACCACCCGTCGCCGCCCTCCACCCCCGGTCACCACCCGCCTCCCCCACTGCAACCCGTCGCCACCCACCACCAGCCGTTGCCACCCACCACCAGCCGTCACCGCCCGTAGCCCCCGGTCGCCACCCACCTCCCCCCACCGCAACCCGTCGCCACCCACCACCATCGGCCGCCGCCCGCCACCCCCGGCCTCCGATCGCCGCTACCCGTCGCCACCCACCACCACCCGTCGCCAAAGAAGTGCAGAAAGTGACTCTGTTTTAGTAATTATTCGTGAAAATTCATTCGACGAATAAATTATTCGCGATTAAATTATTCTACGAATAATCTATTCGAATAAAAATAATCATTCGACAATTTCATTCGTCATTCGCGATGATTTTTTTTATTCTTATTCGTTATTCGTCATTCGAATAAATTTTGCCCATCTCTGATTAGTATAATGTGCGAAAACCTTAAGACAAGAACTCTTCAAAATACCAGTAAGGTAAGGTGGCGTACAGAGGTAGTGCAAAATCCTGTGAACTTCAGTGTATACTGCACTGAAGCTAATCGAGACAGGGAGATTAATTCGGGCGTTTCCATGAAAAGCCGAAGAGAAAGGATTTTGTACTACATCTGTAAGATGAAACGGTTTTTTAATGGGGTAAGACAAAAGGTCGTCCTTCTGGCACAGCATCTGCTGGTAGCTTTTTGTCTTAGCCCATTAAAAAAACAGTTTCATTTTATCCCACCTTACCTTTATCGTAAATAAACGCGTAAAACAATCGATCGCCACACAATAAAATGTAGGTATCTCGCTTATCAAAACATTTTTGCGTTTAATCCTGACTAGTTTGTGAATTGAGTGTCCTTGCCTGGCGCCGTTTTAGATAATAAAACAAACATCGGCAGTAGCACGTCATTTTCGCCATATTCCAACTTCGTAGGCAGGGTCACTATATATAAATAATTCTTAGGACATCTTAGACAAATCGACTTAGTCCCACAGTAACCTCAATTTAGGCTTGTGTCGTGGACACCAGGCGAGTATGATAGATAGCTACATATAGATACTTAAATACATAGACAGCCACGACCAAGGAACAAACTTTTGCGGTTAATAAATACACAAATAATGCCCTGGCAGGGATTCGAGCCCGGAACCTCCAGCTTCGTAGGCAGGGTCACTACCAACTAGGCTACGAAGACTGACAAACTGGTGTAAACTTAAATGTTGCAAGATGCATTCTGCAGCATTTTTCTTCGCATTGTCTGATAGGTATAGATCCGCAAAGGTAGCGTGGATCCGCATTTTTATAATCATGCAATTATGACACTGAATCATCATCATCATCTCTCCTAGCCTTACCCGGCCACAGTGACTGTTTTTCAGCGCTGAGAGCGTCGCGGGTACGCTTTCTGGCGACTGACGTAGCCAATTTTTGCAGCGAATACGCGTCCGACATGCAATGACACTGAATAGGTACATAATGATGAGCAGATATCGTACGATTTCCAGCATTTTTGGTGCTGTGTAGTTTAATTAAGGGATGTGAAGTAAGTTATTCGAAAGGAGATAGCGAGTTAAGGTTCATCTTTGTGTTACAACGTGTTATGACACATTACAGCTAAAAATTTACCCTAGATTCCTTCAACTCAACTACATTTCACCAAAAACCCTAGAATTAGTTAATTCAAAGGAGTCCAAGGGCAGTTTAAGTTGAAACGAGTAATAACACTTTATAAGACAATAACGAAGCGTAACTCACTATCTCCTTATAAATAACTTACTTCACATCCCTTAATTAAACTACTCTCTCTCTTATGATGAGCATACTTTGAAGAGTCGTGTCTCAATTTGAAATATTCAATGTTATAAGCTTATAAGCAAGGCTCCCATTTTGCAACTCAGTATTTGAGCAATTCTCAAAAAGTTTTATATACTTATTTGGATTCCCAAGTAACATGGGCCTGAAGGTTTAAAACGAATTTATCTATTGATAGTCTATTCGCAGTTTATTTTTAGATAAGGGCTTTCTATAAATGGTTTCTATGAAGAAAAAGTATCCTTATAGTATATCTTTTCTCATATTTGATTTTTTTTAGATGATTTGATCTATAGAACACGTATTTTAAGTACATTTCTAGGTATGACGATTATCTTAGGACATATTGTTCTATAAATAGTTAATAAAGCCTAAAGGTACCTATTTTCCAGTATTTTATTAGATAAGATGGTAAATGTTAAGATTTTACTTTCTACAGATATTCCGTATTAGCTAGTGGTATTCTTATGTTTGTTTATAAAAAGACTAAAGTCTACATAAACTACTTTTGTAGATATCTTTCAGTAAGTCTAATAATATGTTAGTGGAATAGTGGTTCCAGTGTTTATTTGCTTAAAGATAATGTAAATAAGTGCAATTTTACTAGATCAGCTGGCTTTATGCAATGGAGACAGTAAAACAAATTAAAAGATCTGGTGGCTTTCGTCGGAGAGTCAGCAAATATTTAAAAATAGAAGAAAATACAGAGAAGGAGCAAAAGGAGTTCCGATTCTGATTTGCGACTCATGAATTAAGCGGGTAAGATTATTAAAATAATAAATAAAGATTAGACAATAGTTTTAATTACGAAATGGTTCCATCTACTTATAAATAAATAAACAATGCGTGTCAAATGTTAATTCTTAGAAATCGGGGAAACTTTATACAGATAGGTACGAATATGATAATTTAGATATATCTACCTAATTTAATACGATCCACAAAAAATAAACTTTCCGCCCTCTTCAAATACACTGATAAAACTAAACATAACACATTAAAACTGCTACAAATCGGCCGCGTGAACCGTGGATACACCAAACAATTCAACATAATTATCAAGACGTGCGTCTCGCGACTACTCCGCATGTGCGCACGCCGGCGGCGCGAAGTTGCGATTATACCATTACATTATTTCATATTGTCAACAAATAAAAAACAATTTTCTTTAAGAAGGTAACTTCTTGAATTCGTTCTGCATTAATCCATCCAAAATGATACACAACGCACTCAAAATGCCAGTTCTCTGATTGATGTCTAGAAATACTGTGAGAAGTTAAAACAGTATACAAAAATTGCAGTTTATAGGTAATCTTAAACCACTCATAAACCAGTCTATTCCTCGACTAGGAAGTTTGGTTTGCAACAAGTAAAAATAGTCTTGTCATTTACTAGAGCTATACTACAGACTATTCTTTAGAAAGTTTGTTTTAAAGAAATCATTTTTCTAGACAAGTTTAACTAGACGCCATTTTTACTGCCTAATATTTTGTGAAATTATTGTAGCTAACTATTTTTTTGGCTTGTTTTTGTACTTTTATGAATTTATTCTCTGTAACAAATCGTCCTATACTTTTTAATATACTATATTATGAATGAAACAAATGGCTTAAACATATAAACACAATTTTTTTTTAAATTTTTTTTTTATTAATATTTTATTAAATATTACATTTCAAGCGGGCGCTCTTATTTAAAGAGAGTTTTACACAAATTCAGCGAGAGACTTTCATCCGCACCAAGTTTTGCTAGTTTAAGTATCAGTATTTTTTTTTTTTTGTCAGCCTGGTTTAGTGTCCCACTGCTGGGCAAAGGCCTCCCCTCTTTTCCTCCATTCGGCCCGGTCGTCACATTTCTCCCGCCAATTCGGATAAAACGCGTCCAGGTCGTCCCGCCATCTCCTTCTCGGTCTGCCAATGCCCCGGCCAGCACCATCGAAGGTTTCCCGTGGGTCCCAGTCTGAAACCATTTTGGCCCACCTTGCTGGGTGCATACGGCAAACATGCCCGGCCCAGTCCCACTTAAGCTTAGCGGTCTTGACACCTACATCTACAATTCCGGTTCTGGAGCGCAGTTCCGTGTTTCTGATTCGATCAGTTCTACGAACACCAAGTATGCTGCGCTCCATCGCCCTCTGGCAAACCTTGTAAGTATCAGTATTAGGCGATGAAAACTAGGCGCATGAAATATGAAGTTAGAAATATGTCACGCCATTTTGTAATATTACCTTAGCATTATTCTTTTGAGATATGCGCCATTATACGTATCGTTGTCTATTTCTATTAAAATCTTTCTTAAGGTTGGCAGGGTTGAGTTAATTTGGTTTTAAAACTTCTCAGGTAAATACTTCTGTTTAGCTCTCAAGCTTACCTATTAACCATCTACTAGTGCATATCGTGGTCTATAAATAGTATAGAAAGACTCTAGAAGAATGCCTTAAGACTATTTGAAAATGTTTAATTCTTAACTCTGTCTATTCGTGGTTTCTAGAGGGAGACTTATGAATAGTTACAAGGTTGTGCCCACTTTACTATAGACTATCTATAAGCGTTATTGAAGATAGCTTGGGGGCAATTTTACTCTTATGGTAGACAATCAAATCGAAGTCTATTAGATATCTAATATCCCCTTTTTAGATTCGCTTTTGTTACTTGGGTTGCGTCTTCGATATTGTTTCGATGATGCCTAGCAAGATCCGCAACAAATCCCAAAATGTCCCAGTAAGTGTGGAAGTTTCCTTTTTGTTACCTGCAGGGTTAGCACATGATTGGTGCTCATGATTGGTGGTGGTGATAGATCTCCCGTCCTTTACTAGCTTTATTGACAAAAGAGGGACGGATAGACTATCTCGCAGCAAGATAATGTCGCGCCAATCATGTGCTAAGCATACAGATTCCTATAAATTTTTGGTAACAAAAAATGGAATGTTTCATACAAACATTTAGGGACATTTTGCGAAATGTGGTAGATCTTGCTCAGTATCATTGACTTTGGTAGACCTACCAATATTTATTTTATATTGTGGCCCATTAAGGAAAGGGCATATTAACACCAGAAAAATGCACATTTGCATAGTTTAATTAGAACAATTTTGCATAAAACCAGCGTTACTCAGGTGACCTTAACCATGGCAATCCAATAACGGACAAAAAAAGTTGATTCACCCCTATAGCAAGACAGAAATAAAAAGTAAAAGTATACTATTTAACCCTTTGAATGCCAATAATCACGAAAGTAGTCGCGTCTACATGCAGCAGCCACTAAAATGGTCATCGAGTACGCTGTAACAATAACTGCCTTGCTGACAGATCGAGTTTATTTTCGTTGTTCATAAAGATACTGGCGTGTATGTCACATTTTATTTCGAGAGGCGTTAAAAGGTTAATAAAATATTAATGCAAAGATTGAATAAGTATTCGCACACATGATACTACGAAATACTTACCTAATGATCGTGTTATCACGTTAGCCGTATCATATCGTGACAATCGCAAAAACATTGAAAAGATAAAACCAGACAGTTTGCGAACAGATAGCCCTGTCCGATTGATTTTGTAATTTAACTGCGTTTCAACTATAATCCCGGCCATTTTTCTTTGAAAACATGATATGAAAAATACCTATAAGTTGGGACCCTTTAAACGAAGCGTGGCGGACCAGCAAGGCGGTGGCAACTAACAGGTTACTGATTGTCTCCTGTTCGTTGCCGCCGCGATTTGGGCTCTACTTTTCACTTACGATCAGGTGGAGTGGAGCCACTTTGGTGTGCCAACATAAAAAAATAAAAATAAATACAAATCGTCGGAGATAGTGCAATACCTCGTAAATACACACACACATACCATCAGCCTATGACAGTCCACTGCTGGATGCAGGCCTCTCCTATTAACTATGCGTATAAACATAGACTCAAAGTCAAACTCAGAGTCGCTCAAAGAGCTATGGAGAGGGCTATGCTCGGAGTTTCTCTGCGTGATCGAATCAGAAATGACGAGAGCCGTAGGCTAACTAAAGTTACTGACATAGCCCTCCGGATTAGTAAGCTGAAGTGGCAATGGGCAGGCCACATTGCACGCAGAGCAGATGGTCGATGGGGTCCAAAAGTGCTCGAGTGGAGACCACGGCTAGGCAAACGCAGCGTAGGACGTCCACCCACAAGATGGACAGACGACCTTATGAAGGTCGCCGGGACACGCTAGATGCAGGTCGCATCTAACCGGTACATGTGGAGGTCCAGAGGGGAGGCCTATGTTCAGCAGTGGACGTCTTATGGCTGAGATGATGATAGACATAGACGCATTAGGAGGTAAATGCCCATTATCGCCACGCTGGGCAAGCGGATTGGCGATCGCAGTAATGAGTCCACTATGATGACGCTGCTGCCCATCATCAATCTTTTATCAAATAATGATCAGTGACACTTCAATCCCTTAGTCGACTCTTACGACACCAGCAGGAGGAGTAGAGGTGGTGACAAATTTATTCTTACTGCCGTCACCACACGGCCATACTCGTAAATACTGACCCCCTTATTCATAAACGCCTCTTAACTTAAAAAGCCTCTAAGTAATATTTTTTCCCTTTCACTCTTGTGGACATATTGATATGTAACGTAAACATACTTGCAAAGTCATGGTACGGCTACGCTATAGTATACCGCCGGGTTGACAACCAAATAACGGTAAATTGCTAGCTTGGTGGCCAGTTACTAGTAACTGGCCACCGTCCAGTAACTGGTCACTGTCCAGTAACTGGACACCTTATATAAAATTAACTCTACACGCTTATAAATAGAATTCATTTTGGAAGAGAGAGAGCGATTGACATTGACTGACACATCGTTTTAAAATGAATTCTAACTATAACAACATAGAGTTAATCCAGTTACTGGAGAGCGGCCAGTTACTAGCAATTTACCCTACCTATTTTAAATAATGCTCGTATATTAATTTTGATACCAGAGTGACATACGAGGTTGCTTAGAAAAGTTACGGTATTTACAGTGAGTTTTGGTTCTCGGCCGACGATATTTAACCTTCCGTTAGGACGTTACCATGAATAATAACTTACACTAACTCATACGGGCTAATTAAAGAACATAGTATTCAATATAGGTACCACAATAAAACGTGACAAGTATCTATAGGTGCAACTGGCAGTTACGTCCTTTTCCTCGCAACCTGCTATAACGCATTAGAAAAGTACTGTACAAAATGTAGTAAGCGTCGTGGATTTGGTATGAAACTTCTGACTCACAGACTTGGTATACGCCTGTCCCCCAACATGATTAGGAGGTAAACGCCCTAAATCGCCACGCTGGGCAAGCGGATTGGCGATCGCAGTAATGTGTCCACTATGATGACGCTGCTGCACATCATCAATCTTTTATCAAATAATGGTCAGTGACACTTCAATCCCTTAGTCGACTCTTACGACACCCGCAGGAGGAGATGGGGTGATGACAAATGTATTCTTACTGCCGTCACCACACGGCATCACTTACGTATCTGCTCACGGCATCGTTACTGCTTTACGTATCGACTAAAACCGATACCGATTTACCGATACTAGTTTGCAAAGTCATGGTACGGCTCAGTGGTCTATAGGTAATTTCACCGGAGTTGAGGTGAATGATTACATACAAATCCAATCTGGTTGTTATGTAAGGTAAGATGGGATCTTACCCCACCTTACCTTACATAAAATATGGATTTCTACATTTTTAGGGTTCCGTAGCCAAAATGGCAAAAACGGAACCCTTATAGATTCGTCATGTCCGTCTGTCCGTCTGTCCGTCTGTCCGTCTGTCACAGCCGATTTACTCGGAAACTATAAATGCTACAGTAATGAAATTTGGTAAGGATATGTGTTGTATAAACCGCTACAGGATTATGATACTAAATTGTAAAAAAAACCATTGGGGTGGGGGCCCTCCATACATGTAACTGAGGGATAAAAAAAATTTTTTAGTTGTATATAAGCGTGTGGGGTATTAACAGAAAGGTCTTTGAAAATGATATGAAGGTTTATACATCTCATTTTTATTTAAGCAAATCGTTTTCGAGATATCAGCTCTCAAAGTCTGAAAAATGTGTCCCCCCCCTCTATTTTTTAAACTACGCTATATAAAATTCTAAAAAAAATATATGTTATGCACATTAATAAACTCTATTAACGATTTTTGATTTGATTAAGTTATCTCCTATAGTTTTTGAGGTAGGTTGATTTAACTATATTTTTTAAATAATAAATTGATAATGGTACGGAACCCTTTGCGCGCGAGTCCGACTCGCACTTGGCCGGGTTTTTTGTATGTTGCTATCGAGGTTTTTTAAAAAAATTGGTTCCAATCTTTGGTTAATACAGTACTAAGCTACAAATGTGAACCCGTGAAGTATTAAAAGTGCATCTAGATCGAATCCATTACATTTGTACTTAATGTTGACACGAGCAGAGTGTTCCGTGTCAAGGTACTCCAGTAAGGCACTGATAACAGTAGCCGTACCATGACCTACCGCTAATTTATTAACGCGCGTTTTTTTTTTATATCCAGCTCGCTCACTCCAATATGCGAGTGCGAGCGGGATAGATAGAAAATAAACGCGCATTATTTACGTATTGGTATATTGGTAAGGTACAGTGTACTACCCTTTCTGATTCCGAATAGGAGATAAACAAAACCTATAATGATTTGAAGCACAGCAAATAATATACGAAACAATAACATTAACAATTCTCAAAAAAGTTTGTACATTTGGATCACGTCTTCGATTTATGTTATTTATTTATTTTTATTTTTTATTCAAACATAAGTTTACACGACATTACAGTTAAAAACCAATGCATCATGCAACTAAAAATAAACAAATATAATTTGATAAAAATAGGGATGATGACTGTAGTTAAAATAAATTATTTAACAATACGCACGACATAATACACGAAGAAATTATTACTAAGATGTAGATTGCAGTAATTTCTGTACAGAACTTCTATTTAATAAATTGAAAAGAACTTAAAAGAGTAGGTCATATGGCAGTACTCAAACGTGACGTCACTTTTGAGTATTTCATATAAAATTCCATAGTTGTGATCATTTTGACAGTTCGAAAAAAGATGCTGATTTGACTTGCCAGTCATCATGGCTATTGGTAGACTGGTCGAGTCAATGATGCTGAGCAAGATCCACCACGTATCCCAAAATGTCCCAAAAAGTTACTCCCGGATGTTTCCTTGTTGTTATTGTTGTATTCTGGCTATTATTTCCGCAACTCGACATCAAACGTGCCTATTTTGCGTAGTCCCAATGCTGGCCCAGTATTTATTTAGGACTTCAAAGTCAAACAACCCTTGAATTTCTTTGCAGACGTACTTCGCAGGCTTCCTCACGATGTTTTCCTCCACCGTAAAGCACCGTAAAGCAGATGTAATGAGAATCTTATTCGAAGTCTGTTAAAAAGTGACCAAAGCAAATGGTTTCATTTCGTACTGTTTAGAAACTGTTTAATACAAACAAGAGCATGTGATATGTAAGGCTAACCGGCCCTAACAAATAACTTGGTCACTAGGATCTAAACCTAAATGAAGTAAATACATTAATAGTGTCCGAGCACAGCTGGCAAGGGCATTGACCTCTCCACTCTATTTAACTGACTTCAAAAAAGGCCTGCAAATGTGCATGTTATCGGGTAAAACCTCATAAAGTTAAAAGTTTAAGTAAAAAAAACTGTAATAAAAGTATTAATTGCCTTGCAAATTTTGAGATTTCTAACTTTTGAAAAAAAAACATATTTTAGAAAAAAAAAGCGTTTTACATGTTTTTTTTTTCAGCCAGAAAAAAACCTTTTTTTCAACCCTATGCTCACAATTCTCGGATATATCGAGTGACAAACATTAAAAAAAACAGTTTTAATGAGAACCTTATTCGAAGTCTGTTAAAAGTGATCAAATTATTTCGTACTGTTTAGAAACTGTTTAATACAAACAAGAGCATGTGATATGTAAGGCTAACCGGCCCTAACAAATAACTTGGTCACTAGACTCACTAGGATCTAAACCTAAATGAAGTAAATACATTAATAGTGTCCGAGCACAGCTGGCAAGGGCATTGACCTCTCCACTCTATTTAACTGACTTCAAAAAAGGCCTGCAAATGTGCATGTTATCGGGTAAAACCTCATAAAGTTAAAAGTTTAAGTAAAAAAAACTGTAATAAAAGTATTAATTGCCTTGCAAATTTTGAGATTTCTAACTTTTGAAAAAAAACATATTTTAGAAAAAAAAAGCGTTTTACATGTTTTTTTTTTCAGCCAGAAAAAAACCTTTTTTTTCAACCCTATGCTCACAATTCTCGGATATATCGAGTGACAAACATTAAAAAAAAAAAACAGTTTTAATGAGAACCTTATTCGAAGTCTGTTAAAAGTGATCAAATTATTTCGTACTGTTTAGAAACTGTTTAATACAAACAAGAGCATGTGATATGTAAGGCTAACCGGCCCTAACAAATAACTTGGTCACTAGACTCACTAGGATCTAAACCTAAATGAAGTAAATACATTAATAGTGTCCGAGCACAGCTGGCAAGGGCATTGACCTCTCCACTCTATTTAACCGACTTCAAAAAAGGCCTGTAAATGTGCATGTTATCGGGTAAAACCTCATAAAGTTAAAAAAATAGACGCGTAAGTTGATAATAGTCGCATAATCGTAGATTCGCCTACGGCTCGTTTCATAAAACCACACTCATGTTTAATGCCTCTTATTATGCGCCAGCCACATAAATAACTATTAGTAGTTAACATTAAGTAAAAAAAACTGTACTTAATAAAAGTATTAATTGCCTTGCAAATTTTGAGATTTCTAACTATTGAAAAAAAAAACATATTTTAGATAAAAAAGCGTTTTACATGTTTTTTTTTCAGCCAGAAAAAAACCTTTTTTTCAACCCTATGCTCACAATTCTCGGATATATCGAGTGACAAACATTAAAAAAAAACAGTCGCATAATTGTAGATTCGCCTACGGCTCGTTTCATAAAACCACACTCATGTTTAATGCCTCTTATTATGCGCCAGCCACATAAATAACTATTAGTAGTTAACATTAAGTAAAAAAAACTGTACTTAATAAAATTATTAATTGCCTTGCAAATTTTGAGATTTCTAACTATTGAAAAAAAAACATATTTTAGTTAAAAAAGCGTTTTACATGTTTTTTTTTTTCAGCCAGAAAAACACCTTTTTTTCAACCCTAAGCTCACAATTCTCGGATATATCGAGTGACAAACATTAAAAAAAAAACAGTCGCATAATTGTAGATTCGCCTACGGCTCGTTTCATAAAACCACACTCATGTTTAATGCCTCTTATTATGCGCCAGCCACATAAATAACTATTAGTAGTTAACATTAAGTAAAAAAACTGTAATAAAAGTATTAATTGCCTTGCAAATTTTGAGATTTCTAACTTTTGAAAAAAAAAACATATTTTAGAAAAAAAAGCGTTTTACATGTTTTTTTTTTTCAGCCAGAAAAAACCTTTTTTTCAACCCTATGCTCACAATTCTCGGATATATCGAGTAACAAACATAAAAAAAAAAACAGTTTTAATGAGAACCTTATTTGAAGTCTGTTAAAAGTGATCAAATTATTTCGTACTGTTTAGAAACTGTTTAATACAAACAAGAGTATGTGATATCACGTGATATGTAAGGCTAACCGGCCCTAACAAATAACTTGGTCACTAGGATCTAAACCTAAATGAAGTAAATACATTAATAGTGTCTGAGCACAGCTGGCAAGGACATTGACCTCTACACTCTATTTAACAGACTTCAAAAAAGGCCTGCAAATGTGAATGTTATCGGGTAAAAACCTCATAGTTTTACAAAAATAGACGCGTAAGTTGATAATATTAGTAAAGTTCATTTCAAATACGAAGGCCCGATTCCACTTGACAAAGTCATTAGGCGTCAACAATAGAATCAGTGATAAGGGCCAGACCCTTTTGTGGCGTGATGTTTTTGCCTACATCGGTGTACGACACGTGCCAATTTGTAGTGGACCATTAAATGAGAAAAGTTTCGAGCGGCATCGGGCCTTCGTATTTGAAATGGACTATTTAATTGTAGATTCGTTATTTGTTTGTACAGACACCATCAAGAGCCTGTTTATCAAAAGCTTGTAACTTGTAATACAAGTGGAAGTCTCTTTATATCGCCATTAATTAGATAAGGACTTTCGCTTGTATTACAAGCAGAAATCGGACAGCAATAATATGGACATGAGTCCAAAGTTGAATAAATGAATAATTATATAAACGAATCATTTCTTGCAATTTGATTTCAAAGCTTTAAGGTGACTATTTACAAAGGTTTTCATAGTTACCGGTGTCAAATAGGTAATTTTCTGAAAGTGATTAAATGATTAATTATTCAATCAAATTTGGAGTCATGTCCATATCATTGCGAACAATGACGCACGTTTGTCCGATCTCTGATTACCAGCTTCTGCAGTAATGTACTAATTTTCTAACGTAAATACAATCACTAGTGACGTAACTATAAGAACTTTCATACAACCTCATAATATCAAGATTTAATAAAAATTGTACTACTCGAACTTGTAAACTTGTAAACCTTGCGACAATTGTCACGGGTTTCGGAGAATAAACAGTAGTTTATTAACGATATAGTAACGTTATTAGTAATAATTTTATATTGGCAAACAAACGTATCGACGGCCCCTACGTAAATTGTCGTAACTTGAAATTTGGGATTTTGTTTTTATTTCATAAAACATCATATCTTTTAGCAGTGTTTCCGTTCCACGAAAAAAAAATTCAAAAAACCTATTACAAATAGGTTTTTGACACCCGAAAACTATCGTATCTTAAAAAAGCACCGTCGTATACTGTAGTAAGTGTACTTACGACAGTTAATACGGGGCGGCCACCCGCGCTCGCGCAGCGTAAGTGCCAGTTACGATCTTATACGCGGTGGAGCAGAGGTTTTTCGTGAGTGATCATTTTTTACCATAAACTAACAACTAGATGAGACAAAAATGGATAAACGATACATTTTATTCGATAAAAGTAAGACACTGCATCGGGAAAAAACTCAAATTACCTGCAAGACCAAAATTAATTTTTGAAATGGCCGTTGGAATTAATAGAAAAAGTGGTCCGAGATGAAATAAAAGACGCTTCAGAAATAAAAATGATTTAAAACCACTAAGCAAAGTTGGCAATCATGTTGGATTTCACTCAGAAATCAGGTGCAAATTAATTAGTATGGATTTTGAATTTTTTTAATAATACCGATGAATACTGTAGTATGTTATCACTTACCACAACTTACTTCGGAGTTTAAGATCGGTGTTTTGTCTTAAGTTTAACATACTACTATTTACGTTGGATTTTATTTATTTTTTTGTGTTGTATGTGTACTTAGGACATTTTTCGTCGGAAATTGTTTTTAAATTTCTATTGTAAGTGATATTTAAGACAGTATGCGCCGGATCAAATACAGAGTTACTACACTTTACAATTATAATGTTGGCGTATTTCTATAATTTCTGCTCATTATACAGGTTCGCCGCTTCCTTTTGAACCAAACGATAAATAAATGCAGAATTCACTGTTTTAAAACGGCATTTTTTGCGATAGTGTCGAAGACAAAAAAATCATATCACTTCAATCATGAAAGCCTGATATGACTGTTCTTTATGATTATAATTACGTTGAAAAACACTTAATATTGATCTCATATTTATGATGTAGTTGAAACTGAAGGCATTTTTGTTAACTGATTTTTTTTTGTCTTTGCACTGTGAGAGAAGTCGTTAATCTGCCATGTCTATGATTATAATTTCAAAATTACGTTTCTAATGCTGAATAACAGACTGTTTTTATGTACTATGTGTATAAAATTATAATTAAACGGTTAAACTCGGTAAATGGTGGTCTTGCGCCGGCACTGATGTCATGTCCGACTGCAGGTTTGTGTCACCAAACACTACGTAACCAATCATTATTAGCTCGGAGATTACCGGCTTCCATGCCGTTGGCTCTGTCCAGCCCCCATCCCGATTGAAATTAATCTTAATCGCTCTGTATATCTTCCGTGGCAGGTAGCATCTTTACCGTACCAGCATCCTCGCTTTATCAAAGCGTTTAAGAAATGTAACGCCTGTATCGTATGCGTCCACCACAGCCGAGTTGTCTATCTCCCTGTCCTTGACACTCCATATTTGCTCCGAGTCTAGACTCATCGTTCCTTACCGAAGTCGTACGGTATTTCATAAACACCCGAGCTGCCAGTGAATTCCCGTCCTTTGGAGAGCATAAGAAATACTCATATTGGTATGAGGACGCAAAATGCTCCGGCGTAATAGGCGTTCAATTTTGTTTGTCACTCCTTTAATATCAGGCAAGAATACTGGTGCCCTGTCCACTGTGTGGTGATTTCGAAACGTGCCTAAGCTCCTTGTACGCTGACTTTGTCACCAACCATATCTACTATCTATTACTCTCCAAGCTCTCCAACGTCTCGTCTCATCTGACATGTTGCAACATTTGTAATAATTTAGATAACAGGAGGTAATAGGAGATACCTAAGCTGTGTCCAGCAGGGAACTGAAATAGGCGAATGATGTGATGTGAATAAACGATATAAACTCATTTCGCATGTACTGTGAATCAAAGGACCGCGAGAAAAGGTTAGGTTTTCTATAGACTTTTTGTGACATACGATTGTTCTGACCTAGCATTACTAACCCATCAAGAAAACGAAATGTGCCATCCACCTCTCTCTTAAATGTGGAATGTATTCTGGGATGCATCTCATTAAGATCGATAAGTAACACATCAACAACCCTATCAGGAATTATAGCAAAAACGTCATCCACATTTCGTAACCAGCATCTCGGTCTATTCGGACAACTCTTGAATGCCCTCTGCTCAAATTTTTCCATGAAAATGTTGACCAGTACCAGGACTACAACATTATAAGAGAACTCTTTGCTTCAATCTGCGAATAATACTCCCCTCGCCAAACGAAATAGCAACTATTCAGGAAATTCAAATTCAAACCCAAAAATATTTTATTTCGACATTTTCGACCAACAAGGATCATATCAAAGAAATGTTCGATGAATTTCATGTACACAGTAGGTAGGTCGTTACGAGCTACAATATCTTTAGTTAGTTTTATGGGTGAATCACTTTTTTTCTGTCTGTTATTGCCATGGTTACGGTTGCCTGAGTCACGCTGGTTTTATGCAAAATTACGACACTTAAATTATGCAAACATGCATGTCGTGCATGTTTGTAGGTGGATTAAGGAATGGACTTACCAACACCAGAAAAATGCATGTTTCCATAGTTCAAATAGCATAATCTTGCATAAAACCAGCGTGACTCAGGCGACCGTAACCATGGCAATAACATACAGAAAACAGGTTGTTACACCCTTATAGTTTCCAGTACTTGCAAACAGTGAAGCTACATCAAACTCAAGTACATAATCTCGTCTTCATTCAACACGACATTTTCCAGAAAATGTACACTAAAATACTGTAACTGATCTATTTTTCAAAATAAAACACACGAAAAACTATTCACCTGCTTAAATTTCTCAAAATATTCCATCAGGGTTCCATAAAATTCCTATTAAATTGTTTGTTAAGTGGCATAATATAGTAACTAACAAAAAGTTTTATAACGTTTCCGCAAAATAATGTAGTAAATAACAGATACGACAAAATTTACACGCATAATTCCGACGTATCTCGTAATATGTATAACTTACGATAAAATACCATTTATGACCACCAGCGTAAAGTGAAGTTAGTAATACATACCACAATTTTTAGATTCTTTTCTCCGACATATACTGTGGTAAGTGCAATTCCGGCAAAAATATGAAATATATCAAAAAAGTAATTATATCATTATAAAGACAGTATCTTTATTAATGTTTATGCCAATTTTCAAAGCAATCCGTTGAACTATGTGACCACCATACACATTTAAAACTTTAAAGTGCTCTCCTGTAAACTTGCCATTTTCGACTTACGACAACTTACGTAGGGGCCGTCGGTATGGAATGGACTGTCCGATAGTAAGCGGTAGCCGTAGCCTACGGAGGCCTGTGACGTCAGTAACAGTGATATTTTACAATTTTCACACTTGTAAGTATGGTGAAATAGGCTACAGATTGTATAAGGTACCTACTTGTATACCGGTGACGATTATAAGTACCTAACTAATAGACTCGTTCTAACCGGTGCGTAAATATTAAAATTTTGTGATAATAGTGCTAAAATGGGAGTGTACTTACTCTATTATTATAATAGGTATTTATCTGCGACCATATATTATGGCCATATATATAACATGGACGTCTAACCCCAGCTCAAAAATGCCCCCAAAAACAATTGTTCAATTGTGCCAAGATGGGCACAACATAGCGCTTTTCTTAACACCGCGCATATTTCGGCGCAATATCTTTGACATTAATGTTTATAGAATATAGCCAATCAAAACTTTGATGGTCCAATCGCAACTTTTTTCAAATGTCGGTTTAAGTTTATTACAGGTTGACATTGAAATTCATTACCGTTATTGAGGGGGTGACACTCGTCAACAAAAAGTCAGGACTGTTTTTGAAAGGAAATTTACTATAACGTGCGGTTTTCATGTTTTATTTGTTCGTTGGTATTTATTTACTTGACCTATCAACGGTGATGATATGAACAAGCAGCGAGTAGCGATGAACGAGATTTTTTCGCGTGCGAGTGAATTATCTTAGAAAATTTACTCGCCGCCAGTGTAAACAAACAACGACCAATTATAAATATATCTGTCACTTTTACCGACATGGCATCATTTGTTCGTTTCATGAGCGAGAAAATAGTTTTACTCGCCTTTTGTGGGACAAGATGAAAAAATCGCGAATCAGTTCTTAGTTTTTCTGGAACAATAACAGAAAAGCACTCCAATTTTAGAATTGAAAGTATCTTCCGTTATATGCTAAAATGCTAGCAGGATTATTTTTAGTTACTCCGATATAGTATCACAAAGATGAGCAATTTCGTAAAAAAAGTTCACCGGGCAAGTACGTGCCGGTATATTTAAACAAATGAGCAATCATGAACTAGAAAAAAAGACAATATTTAATTGCGTTCGGCTTTGAATGATTTCTAAGAGTATAGAAGGATAACAAATAATAATCCAGCAAAAAACTAATAACTCGATATCCTTTTTTTGAGAAAATGACCTTACATGACGAACATATATTAATTATGAATTTGACCTTAATTAATATTGAAACATCGGGCCCGTAGCACTTTTTATAGCGGGGCCCCTTGGTTACTTACGAGTAGATTCTTATAACAAAATATATACTTCTGCAGATGATAAAATGCGTTGCTGTTTCTTTCTGCCGGGGTAACGATTTTCTTGAAAATTTAACAAAATGAAAGCTGAACAAATGAATCTATGGGAATTAGGAACTTAATTTTCTCTCAAAGAAAAACGATTTTTTTAGAAACAAAGTGCGGGGCCCACGTCTACACGGGGCCCGGGGGGGGGGGGGTTAATCCACCTCTGGATCGTACCTGCCCACTCCTAGCAACAACTATAGATATAGATACGTTTGCAATAACCAGCATTATGTTATCCGTATGGTGACGGCAGCTAGAATACATTTGTCACCACCCCAACTCTTCCCGCGGGAGTCGTAAGAGCCAATTAAGGGACTGAAGTATCACTGACAATAGAAGATCGATGATGGGCAGCAGCGTCATCATAGTGGACACATTACTGCGATAGCCAATCCGCTTGTCCAGCGTGGCGGTTATGGGCATTTACCTCCGCCTATACGCATAGTAATAGGAGAGGCCTACGTCCAGCAATCGACTGAGATAAACTAAACAAGATGGCCAAATCACCAAACAAAAGAAAAACAACTTCTCTCTGAGACCCCATCATCACACATTGACAACCATGACAAAAGCAAAGCTCCCGCCTTAGTCTTCTAACATAACCTATCCGAGTCGGATCTGCCCCGGAAGGTTTTGTTCGCTCGCTTCGCTCGCTCACAGCAGAATTAGTCCCCATTATTTAATGTATTCTTGAATAAATAGGTATCAGTATAACACAACATTCATCGTAATTTTGACCAAAACCATTTTTTTTTTAATTTGAGGTTGAATATCTCGGCCATTTTTGATTTTGATTTTGAAAAGTTTTCCCTACAAAACAGGCTTATTTTAGCGTATTCTGCACGCTAAATTAAAAAAAAAATTAAAAAAATGTGCAATCATTACCGACATTATGAATAAATATTGTTATGGCTATTGATCGCTAGGGCTTCTGTCTCTTAGGACAATAACATTTAGGCTAAATGACATGAGGTGAAACGTTTATTAGGGATTTCGAAGAATATGCAAAATAACATTAGGGTTTTTATCAGTTATGGTAAAAAATGATTTGGGCAAGTGAGTTTTAGGGCAATCATTACATTATGGAAAATGAGTTTTATTGCAACTGATCGATAGGGCTAATGCCCATTAGTGCAAAACAGTTCGGGCAAGTGATTTTAGGACAAATGATGTTAGGGAGACCCGACTGTATTATTAGGGATGCACTACTAAATGGGATTCTACGCAAAATTTGTAAATTACCGTGGGAAAAGGCTCTAATCTCGTTCATTGGCGCCAACTAGCCTTGTCTAACCCCCCAGTCTTCGAATTTGTACAGAAAGAGATGGCACTTAACACATACGGGCTTGCCTTTATACCAGACGCCTCTACTTATCAAAATCTTATCCAGTAATGGCATTAGAAGATAAAAACTGCGGAAGAGACGTCATAAATGTACAGCCTTCAGATATATCGTAGCGTCCGAAGCGCTCAAAAATATATAAACACGCCTCTATCGTTATATATGGCAATAAAGGCGTGTTCAGATATTTTTGAACGCTCCGGACGCTATGATATATCTTATGGCGCGGCGCAACGAGTTGGATATCAGTTAGATAATGTTGATATGAAATCTAATAGATTTGCGGATAGGGAATACCTTTAATAAAACGAGGTTTATTAATTGGATCAGATTATAATTATTTGGTAATAAATTGCTGTCATTTTTGATACGCCAATTACCTATTGTATCATAAGCAAACATAGAAGTCTTCATGGCAAGAATAAAATTTTGCAAGGAATTTCCATTAGATATTATTTTATCGATAAGTTGAAGGGTCCATGGAAAAAACATGTCCAGTGCTTAAAAAAATCAGGGCGACTTCACACCTTATTCTGTTAAAATTGTAAGGTGATTTTTCCTTCTGTAATTTGGATTGACTAGATGTGTTCTTTCCTTGGACCCTTCAGTTATTCTTTATGACAGAAGTAACGTTATGACCAAGGATCGGACAAACGCCCGTCATTTTAAAAACATAACCCTGTTCCGTACAGTAGAGACTTCCTTATCTTACATTTTTAATTAAAAAAAATATTTTTAAACGGTTTTTATTAACTTCACCGCGTATCAACTGTCGTCGTTGCTTCAAATCTTGTGATCGATTTTTCGACCACTTCTACTGGACCGAAGTCAATAAAATTTGGAACTCTTATCAAGTCCCCATGACAATGCAAGATTAATATTTGTATCCTTGTATCCTCGAAGCCTGATGCTGCAGACGTACTGCTTACCTTAACCAAGAGTGTTAGACACGCGAAAATGAAAGTAAAGCATGTTTGGCATAATCAAATACTAACAGCCTGATCTTGACTTCCAACTCCTCAGTCCTGATGCTGCAGTACTGCCCACTATAACCGCAAGGTTTATCTTTTACAGATATCTTGATTTTAAAGAAGTTCTTTACATATATAGAGTAGAAACATGCGAATTTAATACTAACGTCCAACTCCTCAAATCTGATACTCCAGTGTTACTGCCTGCCACAACCGCTAGGTTTAGCGACATGTAGACTTTGAAGTACTGCTTTAGGTATTTGGTAGAAACATACGGATTTCATTATAATCATCATCATCATCATATCAGCCGTAAGACATTCACTGGTGAATATAGGCCTCCCCCAAAGATTGCCACAAGGACTAGCCCTGTGCCACCCGCATCCAGCGACCTTCACCTACCCACCGACCCACCCCGGCCTACCCACCGGGGCCTACCCTAGTGTATCGCGTAGCGTAGGGCGAGCCGTCGGGCCTGCGGCCCTCCAGCTGATAGAGTGACAGCGTGAGTGGATCGCGTAGCGTTGGGCGAGCCGTCGGGCCTGCGGCCCTCCAGCTGATAGAGTGACAGCGTGAGTGAATCGCGTAGCGTAGGGCGAGCCGTCGGGCCTTCGGCCCTCCAGCTGATAGAGTGACATCGTGAGTGGATCGCGTAGAGCGAGCCGTCGGGCCTACGGCCCTCCGGTTGATAGAGTGACAGCGTGAGTGGATCGCGTAGAGCGACCGTCGGGCCTGCGCCCCCCAGCTGATAGAGTGACAGCGTGAGTGGATCGCGTAGTGTAGGGCGAGCCGTCGGGCCTGCGGCACTCCAGCTGATAGAGTGACAGCATGAGTGGATCGCGTAGCGTAGGGTGAGCCGTCGGGCCTTCGGCCCTCCAGCTGATTGAGTGACAGCGTGAGTGGATCGCGTAAGGCGAGCCGTCGGGCTTGCGGCCCTCCAGTTGATAGAGTGACATCGTGAGTGGATCGCGTAGCGTAGGGCGAGCCGTCGGGCCTGCGGCCCTCCAGCTAATAGAGTGACAGCGTGAGAGAAGCGCGTAGCGTAGGCCGAGCCGTCGGGCCTTCGGCCCTCCAACTGATAGAGTGACAACGTGAGTGGATCGCGTAGAGCGAGCCGTCGGGCCTGCGGCCCCCCGGCTGATAGACTCGCAGCGTAAGTGGTTCGCTTAGGGCGAGCTGTCGGGCCTGCAGCCCTCCAGCTGATACAGTGACAACGTGAGTGGTTTGCGAAGGGGGGGCCGTCGGGCCTGTGGCTCTCCTGCTGATAGAGTGACAGCGTGAGTGGTTCGCGTAGGGCGAGCCGTCGGCCCTGCGCCCCTTCAGCTGATAGAGTGACAGCGTGAGTGGATCGCGTAGCGTAGGGCGAGCCGTCGGGCCTGCGGCCCTCCAGCTGATAGAGTGACAGCGTGAGTGAATCGCGTAGCGTAGGGCGAGCCGTCGGGCCTTCGGCCCTCCAGCTGATAGAGTGACATCGTGAGTGGATCGCGTAGAGCGAGCCGTCGGGCCTACGGCCCTCCGGTTGATAGAGTGACAGCGTGAGTGGATCGCGTAGAGCGACCGTCGGGCCTGCGCCCCCCAGCTGATAGAGTGACAGCGTGAGTGGATCGCGTAGTGTAGGGCGAGCCGTCGGGCCTGCGGCACTCCAGCTGATAGAGTGACAGCATGAGTGGATCGCGTAGCGTAGGGTGAGCCGTCGGGCCTTCGGCCCTCCAGCTGATTGAGTGACAGCGTGAGTGGATCGCGTAAGGCGAGCCGTCGGGCTTGCGGCCCTCCAGTTGATAGAGTGACATCGTGAGTGGATCGCGTAGCGTAGGGCGAGCCGTCGGGCCTGCGGCCCTCCAGCTAATAGAGTGACAGCGTGAGAGAAGCGCGTAGCGTAGGCCGAGCCGTCGGGCCTTCGGCCCTCCAGCTGATAGAGTGACAACGTGAGTGGATCGCGTAGAGCGAGCCGTCGGGCCTGCGGCCCCCCGGCTGATAGACTCGCAGCGTAAGTGGTTCGCTTAGGGCGAGCTGTCGGGCCTGCAGCCCTCCAGCTGATACAGTGACAACGTGAGTGGTTTGCGAAGGGGGGGCCGTCGGGCCTGTGGCTCTCCTGCTGATAGAGTGACAGCGTGAGTGGTTCGCGTAGGGCGAGCCGTCGGCCCTGCGCCCCTTCAGCTGATAGACTGACAGCGTGAGTGGATGGTGTAGGGCGAGCCGTCGGGCCTACGGCCCTCCAGCTGATAATGACAGCGGGAGTGGGTCACGTAGGGCGAGCCGTCGGGCCTGCGGCCCTCCGGTTGATAGACTGACAGCGCAGGTGGTTTGCGTAGGATATGCGGTCCTCCAATTAATAGACAGAGAGTGTGAGTCCCTCCGGTTCACGTAGTGCGTGCCATATAGTGCCGTCGAGATAGACTGCATGGATTGACCCTTTGGGCCCTCGGTTCGCGTCGGACTTTCCGTCAGACCTGCGGTCCTCCGGTTGGTCGCTGCAATATTTGGCACTAGGTTTTTTTGGAATCGGAAGGAAGGTTGATTTTAGCCAATCTTTAGGGATCGTTCCAGTATTATATATTAAATTTAATAATGTAACCATCACCTCAATGTTTCTGTCATCAAACAGCTTCAATATCTCCGCACATATACCATCAGGGCCCACAGCTTTACCCTCTTTGAGTCTCTGGATTGCTTTTGTGACTTCTGCCCTTATTATAGGCGGCCCATCCATTGTATTTTCACTGTTTGTGTCTAGCTGAGGATGGATGTTGGGTCTACTATCATGAAATAGTATATCTATGTACCGTTCCCAAGTTCTACCCTGTTCATTTTTATCAATAACCAAGTTGTGTTGCTCGTTATATAGTTTACTAATTGTATGTTTCTTATTTGTTTTCGTAAAGTCTCTTATTTTTTTGTGTAGATTAAGACTGTCGTGTTTAGCTGCTAAGTTTTCTATTACGCTACATTGATCTTCTAAGTACTTGTCTCTTTCTTTTCTTATTTTATTTCTAATAATGTTGTCCACTTCTTTATACTTAGTTGTAATTATATTTTTGTATTTCCTGCGTACTTCCATGATATCTAATATCTCATCGGTTATCCATTTGTTATTGGTTTTCGGTTTCTTGGAGTATCCGAGTTGTGTTTTAGCTGTATCTAGTATTATATCTTTAATTTTATTCCAATTGGTTTCTACATCTTCACTTTTACAAAATTCCGGATCTGTGGCTACTGCCTTATACATTTTGTTATTTAAATAGCCCGTTGCTTTATTCTTGGTGTCTACATTCTTTAGTTTCTCTATATCAAAGTTAGTTTTCTGCTGTATTGGTTTGTCTAATCTTTTTAATCTCAGTCTAACTTTAGCTACTACGGGGTTGTGGTCAGATCCTATGTCGGCTCCAGGATATGTTTTTACATTGATGACCGAGTTTCTGAATCTTAACGGTACCATTATATAATCAATTTGATTTCTTACGACATTCTCTTCAGTGTCCTTTGGAGACGCCCATGTGTAAAGACGACGTGGTGGATGTTGATACCATGTATTTGTCATAAGCAGTTTTTTTTCTTCGCAAAATTGAATGAGCCGGTCTCCTCTTTCGTTTCTCGTACCCAAGCCATATCCTCCCACTACTTTACCCGCTGCCCCTCTGCCGACTTTTGCGTTAAAGTCACCCATCACGATTACTATGTCTTGTGACTTGATGCTGTTAGTTAACTCTTCAAGATGTTTATAGAATTCTTCTAATTCTTCATCGCTTTTGTCGGCGGTCGGTGCATATGCCTGTATTATGCTTATATTAAAGGGCTGTCCACTTAATTGAAGAAGCAGACATCTTTCAGAATAGGGTAGAAAATTGGTGACGTATCTGCTGAGACCATTTTTGACAAGTATTCCAACTCCGTGATAGTGGTATTTATGTGATGCTGGGTTACCCGAGTAGTATAATGTAGCATCGTCTCTATTAATTATACCATTGTCTGAATATTTAACTTCGCTAAGACCTACTATATCTAATTTTAACCTTGTCATTTCTCTAATTGTATTTTCTAGTTTACCTTCTTTTTTTAGACTCCTGACGTTCCATGTAGCTAGCTTGAGACCTTCTCTATTTCTTCCTGTAAGTTTTAACTTCTCGGTGGATTTTCCTGCTTCTATTTCTATTTCTCCGGTAGTATATTTCTCATCACTGAGCCCGGAACCCACGTGACGCCGGGTGCTAGCCGGATAGTATTGCTTACTCGGTATATCTTTATAGTGACTTTTCATGATGATTTTTCTTGGGACTTAAGTTGGTGCAGTGGGGTCCCACGTCCTTCTGCACAGGCCAGTGTTTTGATGTCTATTGTTGTTGCAAAAGTGGTAGGTACTATTACGGAGTTGGTTTTGTAGCAGTTGATGAATATATCTTTGAGGGTTGGTTAGTTCTTGGTTTTCTATTGTCCTATTGCACAGGTAGGGGTGAGAAAGGTGGTCCTACCTGCCCCCCATCCGCGTCTGTCGCCGCCCAACTATGTTGCTTGGCTTAACAGGGTTCACCCGGCGACTGCCTTCCGGAAGGTGCGGATTTGGAGTTGAGTTGCAGAGGGTACAGCGATCTCTTCTGAACACTTATATGGCCCATACAACTCCTTCGAACCCCCCCATTTCTTATCACTGAATAATATTACAGTTTAAGTATCTAAATACACGCTCTATAAATTAAAAGAAATGTCATGTAATATGTACTTCAGGAATAGTGACCTCCTGTGGCTAGGACTTAAATGGCATGGCATGGCAGGAAAGCAGGAGGTCACTGGTTCGATTCCAGTCCTGGTCATACGGGTTCGGTCACTTTTTCTGTAGTATAATATAATGTAATTTCTTACAATTTATGGTTAGGTATTCGTAATTATAAATATTATGTATTTATACCACCCACTTATTAATATAAAAGCTTGAAGTATTAATGACACAAATCATTATAAATCAAACCTACCTTCTTTATTGTCATTTATCAAAAGAGAGGGTAGGTAAAAAAAAGTATCGAATCGATACAATCAAATCGATTAATGGATTATGTCACAAAAATGTTGATCGGTTAGTCGCTTGGCACACTGATAAATAGCTGTTAACCGTAAATTTGTGTCATGTCCGGACATGGCACAATATTGTAATCACTATTTATTGCGGTTTGAGGATATGGCACAAAAATATATGTTTTTTTTAAATATTAAATAAGATTTTTCAAAAATCGATTACTGTTATGAACTTCAAAAAAAATATGCTATCAAGAACCATTAAAAACCGATTTTGCTTGAAAATGGATATGGCACAATTGCATTCTCACCCGACGACATATAAATATTTAAATACCTAGACAGCCATGACCAAGGAACAAATATTTGTGATAAATAAACACACTAATAATAATGCCCTCGCCGGAATTCGAACCCGGAACCTCCAGCTTCGTAGGCAGGGTCACTACCAACTAGGCTACGGAGGCTGACAAACTTTTGAACTGCGGGATATCGTCGGTGATAGTGCAATACCGCGTAACTAACACATGCAGATAAAGATGAGATTCCATAGAAGTATGTTTGAAATAAGAATCTTATTGACATGTGTTAGATACGCGGTATTGCACTATTCCCGTTGATATACTATTTTCTTTAGGCTGTACCTGCCTATTATTGACACGATGAGGTTTTTCGGTAAAGTTAGGTAGTAGACATTTCTAGACTACAGCATGCGAGTTACTCAGAAGGCAAACAGAACTGACTGAGCGTAAAAAATTGAGTCACTGCAATCCGCAATGACCTAATGACAAGCTTTAGGTGTGTATTTTGATTCATTAATCTTTATTATGTTGATTTAATGAATTAACATTTTTAAGACAAGTAAGTGGCTATGATATGGGTGAATCAACTTTTTTCTGTCTGTTATTACTGTATGTAACACTGGTTTAACGCAAAATTATGCTATTTAAATTATACGAACATGCATTATTCTAGTGTTTATAAGCCCTTTTCTTATTGGGCTACCTACAAACAAGGACTATAATTATGCATGCTTTCATAATTTAAATAGCATAATTTTAAAATATTATCGAACCGGGTAGTCGAAGAGGGTCCTCTTCCGGAGTACCCTCGGCCAAAGCCCGACGCGTACTGACGACTGCGACTCCGGACGAGGACCCTCTTAATGGGTCGAAACATATCTAGAAATCATCGACTTAAATACGTTCGCCGGTACCCGGTTCGATAATATTTTAATATTTTTGAGTATAAATTAATAATTAAAAAATCATAATTTTGCATAAAACCACGGTTACTCAGGAGACTGTAACCGTGGCAATAACATAGAAAAAATTGAATCACCCATAAACATACTTTAGTACAGTCGTCATCTGATATGTCGTAGCGTTCGAAGTTAGGGTTGCCAACTATGTTGTCTATGTTGTAGAGATTTATACTATTATCCAAATAAATAGTACTTTTTGACAAGTCTTTATTTTCGTGTCTTATGTTAAGACTACTTTTGCTTACTTTTGCTTTTACTAGGCCGTGTGGTGATGGCAGTAAGAAGACATATGTCACCACCCCAACTCCTCCTGCGGGTGTCGTAAGAGTCGACTAAGGGATTGAAGTATCACCGACCATAATTTGATAAAAGATTGATGATGGGTAGCAGCGTCATCATAGTGGGCACATTACTGCGATCGCCAATCCGCTTGGCCAGCGTGGTGATTATGGGCATTTACCTCCTGGGTATATACGCATAGTTAATAGGAGAGGCCTACGTCCAGCAGTGGACTATCATAGGCTGATGATGTGATATGATGTGAAGACTACTTTTGACTAGGTTTAAGAGGAGCATTCTAGAAATTTGGAACCCTTAATCTCCGTCAGCAGCGTTCATTATACAGTTAGTATGACCCGGACCCCCCAAAAATATAGTATTTTTGCGTACTATATTTTTATTGAACAGTGAATCATACAGAGAGTCGAAATAATACTACTAATATAGTACGGTTGGCAATCCTATTCGATGTGCTCCAAAATATCCGCCATTTGGAAAGAATCGGATTTTTTCCGGAAATGTTCAACGCTTAAGGTGCATTCAGACCAAGCGAACATTCGCTATACGTATTCTAACCTCCCACTCTACGAAATTCGATCGTTACACGAAACTTGTTTGGTTGATTTCGTAGAGCTGGGGATAGAACAGCGAATGCTCTTTTGGTCGGAATGCACCTTAACCTAACCATGCATTGACACATCTAAAAATTCTAGAATTATGTATCATCATCATCATATCAGCCGAAAGACGTCCACTGCTGAGCATAGGCCTCCCCCAAAGATTGCCACAAGAAAATATTGGAAGCGAGTGGCACAAGACCGGTCAGGCCTTGTGCCACCCGCTTCCAGCGGACTCCTGCAATCTTCACCAGGTCATCAGTCCACCTTGTGAGGGGTCTACCCACGCTGCGCCTTCCGGTACGTGGCTGCCACAGGAGAACCTTTCCGCCCCAACGGCCATCGGTTCTACGCGCAATGTGCCCGCCCACTGCTACTTCAGTTTAGCGATTTGGAGAGCTATATCGGTTACTTTGGTTCACGGATGGTTATTTCTAATCCGTATGTATAAATAAAAAAAATAGGGAACACCCACACGTCCCATACAACCCACGCCTCTTTTCAATAAGGTCAATTACCATAACACATTGTACGGGCGGATTTTAGACATAATGCCTAGGAAAAATGATGATAAATAAATAAATAAATATCTTGGGACATCTTACACAAATCGACCTAGTCCCACGGTAAGCTTAATTAAGGCTTGTGTTGTGGGTACCAGGCGACGATATATACAGGGTGTTTTTTTTCGACCGTTCAAATTCTACGTAGTGAATGTGTAGGTCATACTCACCAACTTTTACTATGGGGACAAAGTCGAAATCGCGAAAAAAAAATCAGCTGTTTCATACAAATTGGCGGCATTACGCCGGCCGAAATGTATGAAACAGCTGATTTTTTTTTCGCGATTTCGACTTTGTCCCCATAGTAAAAGTTGGTCAGTATGACCTACACATTCACTACGTAGAATTTGAACGGTCGAAAAAAAAACACCCTGTATAATAGATAAATACATATAGATACTTAAATACATAGACAGCCATGGAACCAAGGAACAGATATTTGTGATAAATAAATGAATGATGTGATGGAAAGGATTCGCTGAACTGAAAGAAAGACGAATGAGGAAGTACTCGCAATGGTAGGAGAAAAGCAATGCCTACTTGAAACAGTAACGAATAGGAGAGGCACGACGATGGGCCACCTGATACGACACGACTTTTTTCTGAATATCCTAGAGGGGAAGATCGAGGGCAAGAGAAGTAGAGGAAGGCCAATAATTACATACCTCAGCTAATTAAAGGAAAAAGTAGCTGTCGAGTCGTACTCAGAAGTTAAAAGGCTTGCACAGAAGAGAGAGGAATGGCGATTACTCCACCGACAAAAGCGTAGCTCTTAAGTAATGATGATGATGATGATGGCTAGGACGTAATTCTCAAAAAGTATAAATTAGGCGTGACTGCATTACACGCTCAAAAATCCGGAATACTAATGTTATAATATAACTAACTAATGTAAAACTGTTTACACAGATTGCCAAAATACGTGTCAAATTTCAAGTCAAGCGTATGCCTTGGTAATAGGTATTAAAATTGTGTGCAATTTTTGCGCAATTCACTATATTAGTCCAATTTCGCAGAATGAATGACAAGGTCGTCTTATTATTGTTATACTGCTTGAGGTAATAAAGATGTTGACTTTTGAAAATAATAGATGGCGTTATTTGAAGTGGTAAGTAAATATGTATCACCCCCAACTCCGACGCCTCAATGCTGCAGTGTTATTCACTAAGGAAACCGCCTTGCTATCAGCGCTGTCTCAGCGCTGCGGCAGCGTCGAGCCTAAAAATGGTATTCACTAATGTACTTTAAACGACACTATAGGTACTGCTCGGCGACGAATGCGGCGTGAGCTGGAACTACACTGCGTCGAGAGTTTGACATTTAATGTACGAATTTCGTATTCTCTAACGAAAAACAGCAACGAACTCGCCCACAACCTCGCTCACAGCCTCAAATCCTAATCTCAAATCAAAAAGCAAGGATTTTATCGGTAGAGACGCATGAATAAAATGGCTAAAAATACAAGTATGAAATACTTTCTAGACGGTCCTAACCTTTGTAACATTGTAACTGCGACCATATATAATATGAACGTCTAACGCAAGCTCAAAAATATCCCCAAAAACAATTGTTCAATTGTGCCAAGATGGGCAGGACATAGCGCTTTTCTTAACACCGCGCATATTTCGGCGCAACGCCTTTGACAAATGATTAGGTATAAAGTAGCCAATTAAAACTTTGATGGACCAATCACAACTATTTTTAAATGGTGGTTTAAGTTTTTATAGGGTTACATTGAAATTCATTAGCGTGATGCATTGAAGAGTGGGTGACACTTGTCCAACTAAAATTCAGGACCGTTTTTGAAAGGCAATTTAGTATGGCGTGCGGCTTCCATGTTTTATTTGTTCGTAGTATTGTATCCTTATTGTCATACCTGGGATAACTCGGGGCATTTATACGAAAGTGATGTAGCAAAATATTTTATCGACAAAAAATATATCGATGTTACTGTGAATGACAACATCAAAATGTTATTCGGCATAAATAAATATTAGGTACAAACTCTTCAATTAAAATAAAAAATAAATTTAAACGGGTAGTTACGCGTTTATTTACAAATAATTTTCAAAATATACAATTAATATTAAAATATCATTATTTAAATTGTCATTTTGATTAAAATGACATCTGCATACGAGAGGCCAGATATCAGATGTGACATCGAACCTCTGTACTGTAATCGAGAATGTTCAATAAGCACATCTTTTATTATAGTTATATCGACATCTTTTTAATCGATATCAAATCCCTATAACTTGCCCCCAGTTATCCCAGGTATGCTTATTGTTAACGAAAGAAACGATTTTTTTAAATAACTAGTATACCTTGGAATTTAACCGACTCCGCTGGCCGGCTGCAACGCTTCAAACATCTGCCGTTCCACAAACGCACACTCCACTACAACCGTAATAAAATTTAAAGAAATATATAATTAGTCAATACTATACACAGTTGAACAAACACAAACAGGACTGTTCAAAAATCGCGAGTCTCCTTCACCACATCGGAACACGCACTGAATATCAGGGAAACATGATTACATGAAAGAATTTGACAAAACAATACACATCGCCAGTTCACAACCAAAACTCACTATAAAACTGTCTTTACTCTTAGCAACCTAGTATGTCTGTATTGAATCAGCACTGAGATACGAGGTTTAATTAAAGTTGGTATTTGTTACTTAGTGAGTTTTGTCAAACCGACGATATTACAATATCTGTCTTATGTTTTTCAACAGAAATATGGTTCTTATTTTGTTAATATAAAATCCAATATTGCAGCAAAGCGATCGTCATAGTAAGCAAGCGTATAATGATGTAGCTCTTAAACTAATAAGGCTGTATGTTATAGCATCGGAAATAAAAACGTTATATCAAGTTACACGTAATATTATTAGTATGATTTAAAACGGGATATTCACCATGTTAATTGAAGGTACTGATTACCCGATTCTTGGCACTATTGCAAATGCCATCTTCACGAAGTAAGTTTGTTAGTTACTCCATGAAGATAGTATTTGCAATCACATCCCACCTTCCGCCAGGAGCAGGCGTCCATACGTTATGTTTTCCCACCATCTCTAGAAAACAAAGGGACAAACAATACTTATCGGCTTGTTAAGTTAGGAGACATTTATGAATAATGGGGTAGCAATTTGTTTGCTAAATAGAACAGGGACTGATAGAACTGAGGTACAGGGATGGAAACATAATTTTTATGTACAGTAGAACCCGTTTAATACGATTTCCCGCATAAAACGCCATTATATGCTGGTCCCCATAAGTCTAGTCAAGTTTTCCTACATTTTTTCACGGTTATGACGATTAATTATCCCGTTTAATACCTACGCTACTGGTAACCCAAATTGCATTAACGTATGGCATTATTTTCTTATAGATGTAGGCCGAAAGGTTATAATTTTACTATACCGATTGAATATTATACCGGAAAAATCAATTCTAGTGACTGTTCCACCTTTGTAGATAACTTTGTTACACAGACCAAGCGACCGATAAAGTTTTTGATTCTATTAGGGTTGTTACATTCAAATACAAAATACAAATAATTTATTCGTGGCAAATATAACAAGCATGACAGGACAAAACAAAACAGACAAATTCAGCATTTAATATCATACCACAAATTTATTTTGTTTATAAGGGCATCTGAATCATTTAAGTACATACGAACTTAATATATGCGAAAAATACATCATACCAAACATTTCACTGCGAAACTTTAAGTTTTACAAAAACAATGCAATTTCTTCTTCCCGCTTAATGGGCATTTTCGCGAGAAGAGATACAAAAACTTATTTTTCTGAAACAGGTAAATTTTATGTTTTTCCTGCTCAGAATCACGAGCTCTTTCGATCCTACTAGAAGAAAAAAAATGTCCCAACTTTTTGTTTCTATTACGTAACCGTTTTTCAAACACTTTGTAAAGTGGAGAGCATGTAAAATGTATGAAAAATGTGGGATCATTTTTTTCTTGTACTTTTTTTCTCCTAGATTGAAAGAACTCGTTATTCTGAGTAGGAAAAACATTAAATTTAACTACCTTAATTTTTTTTTTTTTAATCTCTTCTCGCGAAAATGCTCACGCTTTCCCGCTTAAGACGGGTTTTTTTTCAGGTTCCCACAAAATAGTATTAACGGGGTTTCACTGTATATGCACACATAAAAATTATGTGGTACAATTATTTTATTCGGACAAGATCTACAGAGCATTCTCTACATTAATTTGAGTAATTTTTTTGGCACTTACACCGTTTTACTTCAAAGTGATATGACATACGTGTTTTTTCTCTATAGACCGTCTCATGAATGATATGCACAACCATTAACATACGTATTATTATGTTTTGTATACACAGATGGTCGACAGGATACACGAATTATTCGGTGTTGCTAGATTTGTATTACATTTTCTACATACCTACTATAAGATGTACGTATTACGTATATAGTGTCCCTACCTAAGTACTATAAGTAATATGTATTTATAGTCATAGCAGAGTTGGGCTCTTGAAAAAAATTTGCTGGTAGTAGGACCTCGTGCAGGGTCCGCCCGGATAGCTACCACCATCTTACCCGTTAACCTGCCGCTAAATAGCAGTTTTTGCACTGCTGTGTTTCGGTTTGTGGGTAAGATAGTCGGTGTAATTACTGGCATAGATAGAGGCAATCCATCTAAGTCCTCAGGGTAGGCAGCACATAGGTGATTTTTTGGTCACTATGGCCATGGGCCTCAGTTCCTGCTTTCCATCAGGTATCAGGTGGGCTGAGAGCTCTCAGTTGTCTACCTTCGACACAAAAAAAAATGTGATTAATTCTGAAAATTACATTTGTATGTGAACTTTGTAATGTAGATTATAAAGTAAACATACAAAAATAATCGCAAGGAGGAATCGGATTATTTTTTATCCAACTCTGATGAAAACCTTCAAGACCTTTAGTCTCCGATCAATATTGGAGCTAATTAGGAGTTGCCATAATTAACCATCCATAATTGCTATAATGTTGACTAAGATTTCTTTTGTCCTCATTAAAATTACGCCCACGTTGCTAACGCCCAATTCGAATCCTTAAAGATTCGAAGCCCTAAGGGCATTTTCACTTTTAGGGACACCTAACTAGCTTGACGTTAAAAACCCTTAATTACAGTAAGATTCGTAAAGTACTACGAACAAATAAAACATGGAAGCCGCACGCCATACTAAATTGCCTTTCAAAAACGGGCCTGAATTTTAGTTGACAGGGTGACACTTGTCCTGGCCTCTTCAATGTATCACGGTAATGAATTTTCAATATCAATCTATAACAACTTAAACCGCCATGTAAAAATAGTTGTGATTGGTCCATCAAAGTTTTGATTGGTTTTATTCTATAAACGTTTGTCAAAGATGTTGCGCCGAAATATGCGCGGTGTTAAGAAAAGCGCTATGTCCTCTTGGCACAATTGAACAATTAGTTTTGGGGGCATTTTTGAGCTGGCGTTAGACGTCCATGTTATATATGGTCGCAAGTAAAGTACGATATCTTTAGGAATTTAAGCTTGATCAGCGTTTTTATATTATTTTTTTAGCGCTTTTAGCTCTTAAAATAAAATTAACACCAAAACTGAGTTTTTATTGAAAGGAGGATGGGCAATGTATGGACCCTGGCCTAATAGCCAATAACAACAAACTATATATTTTTGGAAAGGTTGTTTTATACTGTACAATATTTGTTTTGGCAGAGACGGTCTAACAGCTGTGAAAAAAAAGTTATAGCTAAAACAATCATTTACCAATGAGACATTGATTTCGTAATATTATACAGAGTATCTTACGAGACTACGACATATTTGCGGAAATTAAACACTTTACTAATTTAAGACTTATCTATCACGAGCACTATCACAATCACGAACACTTGCGATAGTTAAATACTCTGTAACTCTCAGTTTTTAAATATTATTAAGTTTCTTCACACACATAATATTTGGAATTTCCTGCCATAGTAAAAGTTATGGAGCTTAACATAAGCTCATATTTTAAAAAGCTCAACAACATAACATAAGCTATCCAGAGGCATGCCGTTTTTTCGTTATTGGTTAATAGGCCCTCCTCCTTTAGTGCTGAATTGTCGTTACAAGCCTCACTAAAATTAGGTTTTTATAATCACGCTAATTCGGTGTCCCTAAATGAGAAAGGAGAAATGGGAACTGCCTTTTTCCATAAATAGCTTAATATTTACTTACTGGATATTGAAATTACGTGAAATTTCGGCACAACGACAGACAGACGGAGATGGCGAAGGCGAAACACTAAGGGTTCCTAGTTTTCTACGGAACCCTAATGTGCACATATTGATACAATCGCGAACATTTCTACTTCGTCGTTAATAACATGATACCCAGGTTCATGGGTACGCCTGATAAATAATTATAGCAGATCATCACCTGCAAAAAGATGCTATAAAATGTAGGCGTACCGTGTACAGTCGTCAGCAGATATACCGAAGCGGCCACGGTGCTCACAAAGATCTCAACGTACACTCTAAAGCGATAACGCCGATAACAATAGAGGGCAGTAGCCGTACCATTAACAAGTATCGGGGTCAAAAAGGTCTTAGAAGATTTTTTAAATAAAGTTTGTTGATTACGGATTTTGGAAAAGACGCTGCGAGAAAATTTGACAAGTTTTTTTTTGAGCCTGTTTCTGTTCAGGATCAAAAGCTTGTATGGGATCAAAAAAAAGTTTTCGTCTAGAAAAGCCGCAAATCAAAAATTTAATATCCCATACAATTTGTATGAAAATATTTTATTTTATTTTTGACGTTTTTCACTTACACCTTAAGTGAAAAACGTCAAAAATAAAATAAAATATTTTATTTTAAAATAAAAGGGCATTCGCTATTCTAACCTCCCACTCTACGAAATTCGATCGTTACACAAAACGTGATTCGTTGATTTCATAGAGTGAGGGATATAATAGCGAATACTCGTTTAGTCTGAAGCTAAAATTGACAGTGTTTCCTACCAGCTAGCATATTTTATTAGGGTAGCTACCATAGCGACGCGCAAGCGACAAAAAGTAGATGTTTTCATGGAATGCTCCATGCACATTTAGTAGAATCTAAAAAATGAGTTTTCTCTATTTCAAAGCTGCAAAGTTGCATAGTTTATTAGAATTTACATACTAACACAAGCTCATGCATGACATGCTATAATATTACATGCCAACTTTAACCTGCCTGGGTCTCTGTTTAGTTTGTTTGCTGCCATGACATACGTAAAGTTCGAGCGAGGCTTAATGAAAGATGAGAGTTGGAAACTCTATATCGCTTATGTTATGGAATAGATTAAAATATGCTTTCCTTTTAATAACCGTCAAAAACTATACGTGATGATAGATCAAGCCTAGAGAACGGTTGGAAGGCAATAAAATAAACGCCTATAATTCTTTCTGGATTAAATGATAAAAAAATATTGTTATTAATATTTAATGCTTAGTTGTCGTCACAAAACTGACAGCGAAGTTAACTTTTTTGTGAGAGTTAAGCTAATTGGATTGGATGTCCAGCGGAGGCCGGTCATGGTAAGCACACTAAACAAAACAGAACCAGCGCGCGTAGGCGTAGAGATAATAAACAGTTTCGATAGTGTTAGTGCGAAATAGGTACATATTCGTTATCAGTAGCCGTACCATAAGTTGGGTTGGAAACTAAGGCACGGTCTCACCGTGAGCTACTAAGCTATGAACTATCGGCTATAAACACGAACAAAAGATACGCACTCTCGTGTAAATAAAAGAGACACGGCGATACTCGCTAGGGTTGTCAGACGTAGGTACTATATTATTATATAAAGTATTGTACTGTATTTTAGCTACGTACTTTACGTTTTACGAGACAAATAAAGTACGCTAAAATACTTTATATCGAACTTAATTGAAGAATTAACTTAAGTAGCCAGAAATGTCCCATTACCCCCCAGATACTGTAAGTATTTTTTGGATACTTTATTTTTTCACTTTTTCATCGGACATATACACCGAGTTTTTATTGATTTGCGTTAAATGAAAGAGAAGCTTATTTAGGTCAAAAATAATCAATTTATCTAAGAAACTAGTATCTTAACTCTTACTGTTATTGAGTTATTAAAAATATAAGTTTAATGACTGAACAAGTGTACTGCAACTGCAACCTTTATTACATCCTAATGAAACTTATTTTGACATGTGGCGTCAGTCGCCTAAGATCTTATTATTAAGGTTCTCTCACTTACCATTTCATTTATTACTATGAAAACAAAAAAAAATGTTTTTTTCGAATTCGACTAGAAGCATTATACCAGGTACTTAGCTCCAATTAACGTACCAAGCAGCCTGTTCAATTTAACGGAATTAAAAAAAACACGGTGTATGTATTGTATATCTGGCAACCGTAAGTACTAACAACTGATATGATACGCGAGGGGGCGTCGTTTTAGGTAATTACAATTATAACTATTTATTGTAACAGAATTTTAACTTATAAGTACAGGATACTACATCCACGAAGAGAGGGAATCTACAAACCAATATCCACGAAGAAAATTAATAGCATGCGGAGTCAAGGCCGTCTTTAACTATGGGGGGGGCACCCAAGGATTTTGGGGCCCCTTTCGAAAGGAAAGTAAACGTGAGAATAAATGTGAGGAAAGTTGTCGATCTTTCGAGCGGGCCCCTGAAGATGGGGCCCCCCGTGCCCCTTGTGCAGACGGCATTGTGCGGAGTATTGTGTAGTCAGCTGTGGGTCAGGTTTTTTTATGGAATAGGAGACAAGCAAGCAGACGTATCGCCTGATGGTAAGCGATCATCATCGCCCATGGACACTTGCAACACCCGTGGTATTACAAGTGCGTTGCCGAGATTTAAGATGGGAATACGCTCTTTTCTTGAACATTTGAAGATCGTAATGGTCCGGAAACATCGCAGGCGACAAATCATTCCAGATTATAGCCGTGCGAGGCAGGAAATTTCTAGAAAAACGCACGGTTGAGGACTGCAAAACATCTAAATGGTGAGGATGGAAAAGCTGTCGCGTAGGACGATGGCGGAAAGACGCTGCAGGGATTAATCCGAACAATTACACAAAATATTATTGGATAATTATTTAGAATATAACTATCTGATATTACAAAATATTTAATTTTTAAGAATTAAAGAAAAGTGTAAGCTCTTTCTCTAAGGCTCGATTTGACTAAACTTTTATTCGAATAATAACGGTTACTCATCATCAGCCTATGATAGTCCATTGCTGGACGTAGGCCTCTCCTATTAACTATGCGTATAGACGCATTAGGAGGTAAATGACCATAATCGCCACGCTGAGCAAGCGGATTGGCGATCGCAGTAATGTGTCCCCTATGATGACGCTGCTGCCAATCATCAATCTTTTATCAAATAGTGGTCAGTGACACTTCAATCCCTTAGTCGACTCTTACGACACCTACATGACCTACAGGAGGAGTTAGGGTGGGTATTCTCACTGTCGTCATCACACGGCCAAACGCTTACTATCGAATAGTAATGGCAAAACTGTATAGTTATTTGAAACTAGTATCTGAGAGAAAGCGTTATTTTTCGAATAAAAGTCTTGGTAAAAAAGAGCGTTGAGAAAGCACTCTTAATTAGATTACCTAAACCAAATTTAAAATATGTTTACTATGAGTAGGTAGAGAGCTTATGAGAAATACTTATTTAACCTTGGCAATGGAAGTAACATTTGTTTTCTATTAAATTAGCATTACTTACGGATAAAATACATCGGAAAAGTCACATATTTCACAAAACTTAACTAATCTCCACGAAAACACTATTCACACGCCACTAAATTATAACAATCTGTTTATACGCGATCGTATAGTTATTACACTCAGTTCAAGAATTATAATAGAAGTCCTTAATCCTTCCATTTATTATATTTTAGGAGTAATAGAACATTTTTCATCCGACTCTTACAATGCAACACTTCAAACTGTCATAATATTATACTTTTTATATTTAAGTCAGTAATGCCTAAACCTGATTCAACCTCAATGCTGAAATTGCTGAATCAATAAAAGCGCCTGTTGAAATCGAATAGCAAAAAGTCTAGCTCGCTTGAATAAACTTCACAGGCGCTTTCTGCACAAGTTAATAACTTTTTAATTGAAATATTTATTTTAAAGGCTTCATGCAACACAGTTTCTTGATGAAATAACTTTTTTTAGCTCCTTGGTGTTGTCTGAGGCGAAGTTCTTCATTACTTGGCATGTTAGTGGTTTCGCTAGCTGTACAACAAACTATTTCTTTTAAAACTTGTGTCCGGATTGTAAAAAAGTAAGTGAAATATTTATGTACATTCGTAAAATATTTAATCAGGAAATTAAGGATTATGTAAGTGTTTATTTATAAATATAGGTACATGTATGGTAACATTTGGTCATTATTATAAGTATAAGTTCGCTATATTTTACCAAAATGGCGTACAAAAAACAATGAGCTTAATAAAATTATTCTATCATGCTCGCATAACAAAGAAATGATTGCTTTCCTATATACAAATCTTATTCTTTTCTCTTCAAAATAAAAGAAAATATAATTAATTAATTAATGAAAAGATTTCGACCGATTTCTTCAAGTTTCCATCATTTGGTGCCAACGTCTATCTCGCGGCATGTTCTGAAGTCTGTTCAAAAAAAGAATTATCGAAATCAGTTGGCGTGATAATGAGGGTTTTCGATAATTTTTCTGCCACCAGGCGGCGCTTCGTACGCACCTGGTCTCGACAGCTGTCAGATTCATACTATTCATAGGCACCTGGGCCTAAAATATTGAAATTCTATTTTATTTGGAAGAGAATTGATTTTGTAATGGATTACGACTAATACATGGTCGTCGAACTGAAGATTGAACTCTAAAACAGGCGCTCAAAGTCACTGGTATTCAAAATAATTACTATAACTTTGTTAATTTCATGAGAATTGACTTGGAACTATTTTATTCATTTATTTTAGGTAACAATATGACTAAAGTAATGGTTTTCAGAATAAATAAACCTATAAATATGTTGAAAATTAAATGCGCGTATTTATTTTGACAGTTTGTTATACGGTCGGCTCAGTGCTGCCATCTCACCTCCCCATAGCGGCAGAAAAAGTATCAAAAACCCTCATTGAATTGAGTTATTCGTAAATTTGTCGTGCACATCATCATCATCATCATCACGTCAGCCGAAAGACGTCCACTGCTGAACATAGGCCTCCCCCAAAGATTGCCACAATGACCGGTCCTGTGCCACCCGCATCCAGCGGACTACTGCGACCTTCACCAGGTCATTGCGCGTAGAACCGATGGCCGTTGGGGCGGGAAGGTTCTCGAGTGGCGGCCACATACCGGAAGGCGCAGCGTGGGTAGGCACCCACCAAAGTTGGGCAAAAAGTAATATGATTACTTCTATAAATTACATTTGTATGTGTACTTTGTAATAAATATTACAAAGTACACATACAAAAGTAATCTGAAGGAGTAATCATATTACTTTTTGCCCAACTCTGGCACCCACAAGGTCGTGCACATGCTTAATGCAAATTCATGACTTATATGCTTTGCTTAAATATGGTTTTCTCATGGATGCCATTATCAGAGCTGACCCAAATTTAAATAGGACCATTAGTTAATCATCGGCTTTCAAATAATCACCAAATAAAAAAAATTAAAACTACCAAATTCATCCGATTTCTCCAAGAGCCTATCATACGTGGTTTCCATCATTTGGTTTCCTGTCATCAAATCCTACCTACTTTCTAACCGCGTTTTATCCCTAAACTTGGCAGAATTTTAAAAAATCGTGCGTTCTAGCCTCCTCGCCGCTGTGTAGAGCAAAAAAATCTGTCTTTAAAAAAGTGGGTCAAAAAGTATGTATCTTTTAAGATACACTGCCAAGTTATGGGAGTTAGGTGGGCATTTTCGCGAGAAGAGATACAAAAACTTATTTTTCTGAAACAGGTAAATTTTATATTTTTCCTGCTCAGATTCACGAGCTCTTTCGATCCTACTAGAAGAAAAAAGTGTCCCAAATTTTTGTTTCTGTTAGGTACGTAACCGTTTTTCAAACACTTTGTACAGCGGTTACAAAGTGGAAAGCATTTAAAATTTATGAAAAATAGGGGAACATTTTTTTCTTGTACTTTTTTTCTCCTAGATTGAAAGAACTCGTTATTCTGAGTAGGAAAAACATTAAATTGACCTACCTTAAAAAAAATTTTTTTTGGATCTCTTCTCGCGAAAATGCCCAGGTACATTTTACAATTTCACTGTTTGCCTCTCTAACGCACGCACGTATTGGCTAGAAAGAGAGGCAAACAGCAAATTGTAAATTGTAACTTTATATAACGCGACCCTGGATGCAAATTCTTGTAAATGAATGAAAATTACCACATACCTACATGTACCTACCTACACACAACATTTGAAGAGATCTCTCGATTTCACCAAGATCCCATCATCAGACCCCAACTTGGTGCCAAAAAATTAAAATTGGTTCACGATTCTCGGAGATATCAACATACATACAACAGAAAAAACTGTCGAATTGAGAACCTCCTCCTTTTTTGAAGTCGGTTAATAAAAAAAGAAATTTAATAAAAGTATCATCAAATTCAGTTCACCCAGTCAGAAGTTCAAAGGTAACATAATAACTTGGAAGATTTGCTAGATCCTAAAATCATACTAAACACAAAAAAAAAACACCTTTTTAGGGTTCCGTAGCCAAAATAGCAAAAACAACCCTTATAGTTTCGCCATGTCCGTCTGTCCATCCGTCCGTCTGTCCGCAGCATAGCTCCGTGGCCGTTGATACTAGAAATCTGCAATTGGTGAAGAAGAGATGATTTTATTTTATTTAATGTAATCCTATAGTGTGGGGTATCATTGAATAGGTCTCTTAAAAAGAGTAAGGGTCTTTAAGAAAAGTTTGTGTCTGAAGTCACTATTTTAAAAATTGTGTCCCCCCACTCTAACTTTTGATCGGAAGGTCCAAAAATATGAAAAAAATCATGAATAGTGGGCTTATAGAGTACTTTAAAATAAAACTATTTCGAACATAATCGGCCCAGCCGTTTTGAATAACTACGGAACCCTACGCTGAGCATGGCCCGACATGCTCTTGGCCGGTTTTTTTTAAGAAGGTTGTAAATCAACACATTTAAAAATGTTGTTCAATAAAATAAAATAGAGAAACAAATTGCCTACTGTTCCGTCAAACGTTGTTTTTAAATATTTTTAATTTTATATTCTTATCGGTAATTTTATAAATAACTGGCGGATTCTGATCTGATTTGGAGTGACTACCATTTTTTTTATCTTTACCTGTCATTCCTGTCAATGACAATGAAGCTATAAGTCATAAAACAAAACAAAAGCAAACACTAATTATCTTTATATCTGTATTAAGTTTGTACATACAATTAAACCAGTTTTCAGTACATTTACGTGTGCTTTTTATTATTTTAAAGTGTGATTATAATATGCGGTGACCTTGCTATTATATTTCATTTCAAGAGTGCGCGCCGAAAAAGAAAAAAACCTGGCTAAAACTTGATCCTGTTAAGTTTGAAATGCCGATCATGCGCAGGTATGCATATTTTTATGTATCGATTAAAAAATAACTTTAATTTACCTACATAATCCAGCAGCCAAAACCGGCTTTTTGTAAAAAAGTAAGGTTATGTTTGCAATACATTATAGCTCCATAAAATGGTATACTATTACGTACAAGTTAACAGGACAGTATGCCTATAGGCGGTGCCTATAGATGGTTGGATAAAAGTATCATCATCAGCCTAAGTATGATAGTCCACTGCTGGACGTAGGCCTCTCCTATTCACTATGCACATTAGGAGGTAAATGCCCATAATCGCCACGCTGGGCAAGCGCATTGGCAATCGCAGTAAAGCGTCCACTAAGATGACGCTGCTGTCCATCATCAATCTTTTATCAAATAATGGTCAGTGACACTTCAATCCCTTAGTCGACTCATACAACACCTGCAGGAGGAGTTGGGGTGGTGACAAATATAATCTTACTGCCATCACCACACGGCCAGTAGTAGTCAAAAGTAGTGTCCATCAATGTGTTAAGCCCACTTTAAAAATTTCCACCGGAAAGACTCATAATATGATTTTGAAATTTGACCCAACCGGTTTGCACACCCTAGCCCCAAACAAAAAAATGTTGGTTATTTGTTTGTCTTAGTTGCAAGATTTAGATGGCAACGTTATCTTCATGTCACAAAGACAGGCCATACTTTAAAATAGTTATACTAACTTGTCAAAAATATGTAACTCTGTAAAACTTATTTTTGGCAATAAAAGCTATTAAGGTTAAGGCCTGTTTCAATCCTAGATAAAATACATATATTTTTTAATAGCCTATTTGGTGTCCCACTGCTGGGCAAAAGCCTCCCCTCTCTTCCTCCAATTGTCTCTGTCTATGGCCAGTTCTCTCCACTTCACGTCGTACATGTCCATATAGTCCCGCCATGTCCTCTTTGGTCTGTCTCTGTTCCGTTGGCCATCTTGAGGCTCCTAGTCAGTTGAGATTTTAGCCCAATATGTTGGATGCATTCGGCAGACATGCCCTGTCCATTCCCACTTGAGCTTGTAATAAAATATTTATATCAGATAAATGTTAGCTGTCCTTTTTTTTATATGTCTAGGGAAAAGGATAGTTATAATTTGATGTAGTTCTGCAAACAGGAACCAATCCACACAAGTAATTTTAACCTCCTAAAACCCGGGCCTTTTAAAATATTTTTAGTCAGAAAGACCGAGGTGGCGATTTAAAGAACAAAAAATGGCGACCATTGTTAAGTCCTGACGTCATGGAATTAATGTTTACATTGTGATCGAACGACCTTTAAAATTTTATTACCCAGGACTTAATGATGAACGCCATTTTGTTCTTTTAGAAGGCACTTGGGACTTAGGAGGTTAAAGATTGATTTGTTTGTTATGATTTAAGGTGTAAATCAAAATGAAAAAATTGTGTTGGTTGCTTCCTGTTTGCAGAACTATGGCCAATTTTATATGATTTCTATATGTATCCAAGAAGTGGAACAGGCCTAAGACAGATAAATTACCATGCAGATGGAATTACAAATGAGTGTTCAGTACAGTATTATAGGCGAAAAAGCTGAAAAGAAGTAGCTGTAAGTTGTAACCCATCCATATAAGTTTGTTTCACATTTAAAATATATGTCATATTGTCTATTTGAATAGGTCACTACTACATACAACAGGTGACTTACTTAAGTTTTTTACCTATACATCTGTAATCCTGTATTTATTAACTTTCCTCAATTTATCAATTGTTCCATTTAAAGATTTTAAAGTGGGTCATTCCCGGTAATTTCCCAATCTTACTATGGGGAAAGTTTCCATTTGGGAATATTCCCCATACTGTGTTACGTAAGTTACCGGGAGCAACCCATCACTATCCATATAAATATGTTTTCATCATCATCATCATTTCAGCCATTTTTTGCCACTGCTGAGCCTATATGTTTTAATAAGCAATAATACACATGTCATTATTTATCTTATTACAAGTCTTAAGTGTGTTTTAGTTACTTTTATTTTATAAAATCTTTATGACTTGATTAGTTGTTTAGAAATTAATATGAGGCCAAGGAAAATTACAATAGCTTTTATAATTAAAATATAGTTCATGTGAAATTATAATATTGAGCACAGAGTGACTACTAAGATAATTAAATTAGGCACCATCTAATGATGGTGACCATGTACTAGATGGCGTAGAGTGGGTAAGCCCCCAGGTGTGCTGATGACCAGGTGCACGTCGCAGGAGTCCACTGGATTGGGACCCGGTCATTGTTGCAATCTTTGAGGAAGGCCTATGTTCAGCAGTGAATGTCTCTTAGCTGATATGATGATGATGTTAAGCCCTTAACTATAGTTGCCGATTTCAGGTGCGTTCAAACCGAAAGAGCATTCGCTATTCTAACCCCCCACTCTACGAAATTCGATTGTTACACAAAAAGGTGATTGGTTGATTTCGTAGAACGGGGGATAGAACAGCGAATGCTCTTTTGGTTTGAACGCACCTACAGAATGAACATTTGACAGTTTAGAAATGAGCCTTATAATGTATGATGTTATGTCTATCGGCAAAATGGGAGTCTTACCCTCATATTAATAGGGAAGGGATTAATCTATAACTGTCAAAAGTTCATTCTTAGATCTCGCTAAATATAATATAATGTCCCATTTTTAGCAATCGATTCATAAGGTGAAAAAATAGATACATCTTTGAGGTCGACTGTACACTGATTGTTATATTACTTATATAGACATAGCCGTTAATAACTCCGCTCAATAGCTTATAATATACTCATTATCGCTCTAAACCGCTACACCCAATCACTATACTAATAAAGTCGATAATCGCTTGGCAGTAAGTAAATAGATTACAGCCCGCGAAGATAAGGCTAATGCAATTATACATTACATTGGTTTCCTGACGACGACAGTTCGAAGTAGATCTTGTGACTGAAAACATGGCGGCTGGTGAGTGTCTTTTGTTTTTAGACGTTAAAATTCGAAATGGCCTTGAGGCACCTCACCGCGAGCTGCTAAGCTATGAACATATCGGCTGTAAACACGAACGGAAGATACGCACTCCCGTGTAAAAAAAGAGACACGGCGATACTCGCCCGGCGGTGATAGCTGATAGCTGGGCGAGTATCACCTGCACCGTGACTCTTTTATTTACGCGGGAGTGCGTATATTTTGTTCGTGTTTATAGCTGATAGTTCATAGCAGTAGTTCGTAGCAGTTCAGGTAGTGGTCTCAACGCGAGCTATTAAAGCTCGCGTTGAGACCACTACCTGAGACAGTGCGTTCTATTGGCAGCGCCCTACTGCGAACTTCAAAATCTCAAGGAGTCTCTGTCATTCTAACGTCGCGTTTGTTGAGAGTGACAGAGACTCGCGACCGCTTTTAGTTTCCGAAGACAACTATGCGTTGCGGTGACGTATTTAACATTTTTGATGCATTCAGTTCGGCTTGACCGCTGAATCGATGATCTAATCTAATGGAACTCGCGTCTCGTTTTAGTTCATGAAGCCATTTTATGCGGTTTAGACAAGTTCTTATTGGGTCGGCAACGCGCATGTGACACCCCTGGGGTTGCAAGCGCCCATAGGCTACGGTGACTGCTTTCCATCAGGCGGGCCGTATGCTTGTTTGCCACCGACGTGGTATAAAAAAAAAATAGGTGCTGAGTGCATACTCTAGGCTAGTCTCACATGCTTTTGTAGGTACTTTTTAAGATTCTCTTTATATTTGCTCAGCAGGTTATTTCAATCGCATGTTTATATAACTTCAACGGAAATATTACTACAGCGGCCTAGCACATCTTGTGTTTGTCAAACCTTTTTTGGTTTAATTGGTTAAAAAGAGACGGGTAGCCGCGAGTTGCTATAAATTACTATACTCTGTTGATTTGGTGTTTAAAAAAAGGTAAACAATCTTGCAGTATCTTTTTATTGAAAAATGCATATAAAAATCAATACTAGGTACTTAATGAATCAAAAACAATGTAAATCACTGTATTTCCTTGTTATATTATGTATATTTGCTAAAACTTATTTTCTACTCGTAGTTTTCAATAAAAATATCAAGATTGTTTACCTTTTTTTAAACACCAAGCCAAACAGAGTATAATCCAGATTAAAACTATAAACACAAAATGAAAAAAGTGAGATATATATACAAAAATATCCTTTTATACCTACAATGCTAAGCGAAATACAAATAAGACTGACGTTATCAGAAGACAAACAATTATTAAATGAGAGCAGTATTACAAGGTATTTTTTATTATCTAGTCCATGACAATGATAGTAGTTAGTAGTGTAGTAAGGTGCATACAGGGTGACATAGGGTACTAGGGACGGTCATGGTGAGCAACTTTAACTAGTGGGGAGGGGACAGCCAAGAAATTGAGAATTTTATTTTGTTATTTCCCTGTTCGCTCCTGATTCACGACCCAAATGTCACCCTGTATATGGCTTTGTATGTTTGAACATATTATAAATGTAGGGGTTTTTGATATCAAAATTGAATGAAGCTAAGCGAGATCAATTAATTCTCCAAATATGTTATAGGTACTGTAGTCAATAATTAATATTAATGTATCGTAAAATTATGTATTCTGGGCAAACTCACTCCATACTCCATTGTAGGCCACGTCTCTGCCCTTGCCTAGTCTGTGGTCATGAGTAACACCTATCAAATAAAAAATAAAAAAATCGACAAGCATAATGTTTACCCCCCACCTCCACCACCTCTAAGAGTGCGCCCTAACAATTGTGGGGGATAATAGAAAACTAGGCTTCCTCGGTTGGTACTAATATTTCTTTCAATATCAAACGAATACAATCATTGATCTTTACATGATACTGTCTCCATTCCAGTGTTCTCGATTCTTGACTTCTAAAGTTGAATTAATATAGTAGGTATGCCAGCCTTCTTCGTCATGTCATGTGACTGTAAAGGTTCTAATACCTTTACAATACCTAAGGCACTGGTCCCAAAAGCGAGTTAGCGATTATAAAAACGAACAAATGATCGCTCCTGTGTAAAGAAAATAGAGAGAGATATTTGTAGTTCACCTCTGACCTAGTAAAATTTGTTGAGCGATTTCTATGACGCCGAGTGTACTATATAACCGATAATCTGTGCGGAAAGTGACGGCATCTGGCTGTAAGGAACGCCAATACATCTTACGTGTCTTCAGTTTCCGAACAAAATAAGGCTCTGAAAATATATACGGCAACGTCTTATGTTGCTCAGCTCAGGGCTCGGACTAAGATTGGTTCAGATATTTTTGCATCCTGCGTTTGGCCTGATACGAGTATTACTGCTGCTATAGTACCTACTTCCAAATTAGGAAGAAAGAAACGGCAAGCTCGGATAAAGGGTGGAGGGGGCAAGCCTCGGTGCTGTTACTAACGATAAAAAAGAATACATTTCAGTATAAAAGTACTATCATATCATATGCCCCCACCCTGAACGAAACCCTAGATCCGCGCCTCGAAAGAGGCTATCCAATTAGTTAATATCGGCTTTCGTTTAATTCATCTGACCTATTAATGTGGTTTATGTGATTAGCGTACAGATTCCCAAACTTTAACCCCAAGTTACATACTAACTAATATAATTATTTCATACGTATGTACGTTACCAGGTTTATATGAAATCGTAAGCGTGCAAACTGAGTGGACACTCGTCTGGGGCGTGCAGCGAGGGGTTGATGTTAAATCAATGTAAACATATGCGAATGGCTTAAGATGAGAGGACGCAAATATTTTGGACGCTCGACTAACTACGGAACCTTTAATTATCCTGAGTATGGTCTCACTTGCTCTTGGCTGGGTTTTTTTATTTTTATGTGACATGATAAAAGACAAACGCCAGTCTTTTTTCGTGTCATGTGTCGCTTTTACACTTACATACTAGTTAGAACAAAACAGCACAATCTTAAGCCTACTGGCCTTGTACTAAAAGCGTATCGTGTATCATGTTTATCCACACCCTTTTACTCATATATCGGCACGGTAGGTTCAACGCCAAAGACCGATATATAAGTCATGGTCAACAGAGTAATATCTACCCACTCCCAATGCGTAACGTTCTGGTGGTAGGACCTCGTGCAGGGTCCGCCCGGATAGCTACCGCCGTCTTACCCGTTAACCTGCCGCTAAATAGTTAGTACTGTGTTCCGGTTTGAGAGTAAGATAGCCGGTGTAATTACTGCCATAGAGGTTATCCAAGTCCTCGGAGTAGGCAGCACATAAGCGATTTTTTGATCACTAACTCCATGGGCCTCAGTTCCCGCTTTCCATCAGGCGGGCTGAGAGCTCAGTTGTCTACCTTCGTCACATAAAAAAAAACAGTTTTGACACTTTGGTGGGCTGACGTCTGAGTGACAGCTTTTGAAATGGCGCTTATTATTGCCCTTGTATGGATAGTTTCTGTTCTGAAGACTCCCATGGTCAAGGATGGAAAAACGACCCATTTTCCTCTTGACCAATGTATTGCAGTCGCAATTATACATCAGCTAAGTGACACTTCTTCCCCCATCAGTTCGTCGATGATTGCTGACAATTGAACACGCAAACAGAGTGGTTCTCGATATGTCATGGGCCTCAGTGCTTATACAAATGGTGCTGTCGTTTATTACTGTGCTAAGCGCGCTTGCGCTTAGAGGGTTTGTGCTTGCGAGTTCGGATGGTAAGTGATATTTTTTTATAAGGTGACTTAGCATACATCCTGGCCCCTATTTCACCATGATGTAAGGCGCGTTGCAAAAATATCACTGGTACTGACGTCATCGTCTCACACCTCCGTTGATTACGGCTTACTGGACGGTCCATGTGCTTTTTTTTCCACCAACATACGTTAGTAAACTCCTTTTTACTTCCCGAAAGTTGTGACAGTTGTCACTCAGCTTAGAACAAGTTTCGTTAATTCTTGACATGTCTAAAGTTCATTCTTAGAAATCGGCAACTATAGTGTGGAGATTTACATAACCTACGAAGGGAAAGCGCTTCCTTTTCTTCTGATTTTCATATTAAAAGTCCTCTAAGAGTTATTTTAAGTATCACGTAAATAAGAAATGATGCCACATTAGCCTGCCTTAGAGATTAAAAGTGACGTCTCCTTGAAACTCGTTTTACCTTTTATTGTAGGTATACGCGTACAAAATGATACACAGACTAAAACGCACAGTTCACAGTATTCAGTGTTCAGTGTTCGATTGTCTACTGTAGGTGTACCATGACTTTGCAAGTATCGACAACATTAGGTTTTACTCGATATGTAAAACGCTCGCTCCAATATGTCAGTGTGAGCGCGATAGAATGCATTGCGTATCAAGTAAAACTGAACTGAACTATGTCCTTTCTCGGGTGTTAGACTATCTCCATGACAAATTTCAACATAATCAGTCCATAACTTGAAGAGGTAGCCGACAGTTATTTTGGCATTAATAATAATAAGTCGAGGAGGTAAGTGGAGGGAAGTGGCATTTGATAGGGACGATTAGAGGAAGAGAGGGGAGTCTTTTGCCCAGCAGTGGTACACCAAATAAAACTACATAATTAAAAAGTTCGTATATGACAGCTACACGTTAAACGAATATTTTATAGAAACTCCACTTTTCATCGTTTTACCTTCGCGAATTTCGCGATCTACCGACCTTTGTAATTCCCAGGTCCTGTCATGACAGACAGAACAATAATCAGGTAAAAATATGATCCTGATTAAACTTATTTCACAATTTTATTAGTACTTCCCTAACATTACTATTGCTTAATGAAACCCATATGACCTTTGAAATCACCGGCAGATATACCTCTTTTAATATTTGCTTATTAAGTCTGATACTTATGATGAAATATGTTTGATAAGACCACTGCATAGAATTATAACATTATCGCCTCATGTTACAATACACTGCTGGACAACAGCCTCTCCTTCGCCTATGCGTATGGACGCATTAGGAGGTAATGCCCATAATCGACACGCTGGGCAAGCGGGTTGGCGATCGCAGTAGTGTGTCCATTATGATGACACTATGATGATCATAAATCTTCAATAAATAAATGACACTGACACTCCAATCCCTTAGTTGACTCTTACTACACGCACGGTAAGAGTTGCAGTGACGAATGTATTTTTACTGCCGTCTCCACGCTTATAACAATGGCAGTGACTATTTTTATTACGAATGTAGCTACTGTCACTCATTAGCTATGTATACAGTACATGTCATATACTAAGACGGGCGCGGGCCGTTCCCATCTAATCTTCGGTAGCGTGCGTCGAAAGCATGTCTCTTTTACGATACTCGCTACTCCTCAATCTCGCCATAGTGATGGGTAAGCTACATATCAACTCATTATAGATATACTGGTGCTCGCGAGGATTCCGAATAGTTTTCACAGTGTATTCCTGACCATATTAAATTTTAATACCTATAAGCTTTTTTGAATTTGGACTATTTTCAGAGTTAATACCAATTTTAAACAAAATTTTATTGTAACTGCGGAATGCCTTGTGTCCACAAAGGGGCATAAATTAAATATCCCAATTAACAGATGTCAAAAATTACTGTAAAATGTTAAACCAAAATAAAAATGTTAAACATAATTTTAAATTAGAAATGTAATCATAGATTTTTATATAGGTACTCAATTTTTTTTAAATGTTTTTCTCCTAATATTTAATAACATTTTTGCATTCATTTGGCCTTTGAAATACGAAGTTGAATTATGCGGGTTCATCACGGGTACCCTGTACATATTAACGAGAGCAAGGAATTGCATATGATTACAACCTCACAGGCATTCAGTTTCTGAACTCTTATTCTCTACTCCTGCGCTGTCATATTTTGATTCATAGTAAGTAATCCTAGTTGCAAGAAGTCCACTTTTAAAACGTTATTGCAACTTTAGTACCTTATTTTTGGTAGCACTACTATACTGTCAAGAGCAATTCAAAGTTCTGGATAGTATCAAACTACTGGATCATCCGTAAGGGCCTGTACACACTAGCGATTCACTTGGGCGATTTAAAAGCGATTTCTACACAAAAATTGCTCGCGGCCATATAGCCGCGAGTTCGACGCGTGCAATTTTATTTAGAAATCGCCCAAGTGAATCGCTAGTGTGAACAGGCTGTAACATAACTTTGAAGTGCATCGCTACGTGATATGCTGATATTTTATGAAGCGATGTCCGTTCCTCAATTTAGTCTATCTATGTATCGTTTATAATACTTACTAATTCGTCACATAGAGTTGTTAGTTCTTATAATTGATTATTAATTGTTTGTTTTGTAATTATATACCTCTAAAATAGATCTCAATGTAGGTTATTATTATCATTGGAGTTTAATTGAAATTCGGCCAAACGATGTACATATTTGAGAGTTTTATTTTCGTTAGCAGATAAGTTGACTCTAATTTCTCTTCATTCTCTTCAAATAAGCGATAAATAATTTTATCATTAAAATAAATGAAGGAATTCATTGCCGATGCCGTTCGATATTTTACGCGATGCATTTTCTTTTCTACAGAAAAATAAGCTAATTACTTACTAAGGCGGAATGTGGACATTTTCCTCAGCTGAAGCTGAAAATTCTCCTTCAAATTCTTGTTATATTTTTTTAATTATAGTGACACTAAGAATTTATTAGCTACAAGTATTTTAAATCCCGGCTGTTTCACTCGTCTTATGCTACACTTTTTACAATCTACTGGTAGGAAATAAGTTTAGATTTTTATTTAAACTATTACCTTCATTTGGCTCTATAGATTAACCTCTTATTCATATTCGTCTCGTAACTTAGCAAGCTGCTTATCAATAAAGGGGTAATTGTCTGTAGAGAAATGGATATTTTTATAGTTGTCGCAACTGTCCCCGTGGTGAAATAGGGGCCTGTTTCCTAAAATCACTTTGACATAGTTCCGGCAATGATGTCCTAATTGGCCTAGAGTACCTATTCGTTCATTGTACAGTAGGTTCCTTTACTTATTATTAGGGGTACGACTGCGACCTTATATTTATATAACGTGGACGTCTAATGCTAGCTCAAAAATGCCCCCAAAAACAATTGTTCAATTGTGCCAAGATGGGCAACACTTATTTCGGCGCAACATCTTTGACATTCATGTTTATAGAATATAGCCAATCAAAACTTTGACGGACCAATCACAACTATTTTTAAATGGCGGTTTAAGTTTTTATAGGTTGACATGGAAATTCATTACCGTGATGCATTGAAGAACGGTCCTGAATTTTAGTTGACAATTGCATTGTCAACTAAAATTGAGGACCATTTTTGAAAGGAAATTTAGTATGGCTTGCGGCTTCCATGTTTTATTTGTTCGTATCGTAGGGGTCGGAACTATGGGTGCAAAACTTTAACAAATCTTTAAAATTGACATATTATGGGAACAGTTTAGCCAAGAAAAATACGAATATTATTGAAAAATCTGTATCCGATTTTATTCTCTATCTCGGAATCTTCAACATACAATGTTTGGGTGTGTAGATATGTATATTTTATGTATGTGCGACGTCAAGTCCACTTGAGAATTTTTGTTAAGGTGCATTCAGACCAAACGAGCATTCGCTACTCCAACCCCCTACTCTACAAAATTCGAACGTTACACAAAACGCGATTCTTTGATTTCGTAGAGTGGAGGATAGAACAGCGAATGCTTGTTTGGTCTGAATGCACCTTTAGAGTACCTATTCGTTGATTGTACAGTAGGTTCTTTTACTTATTTATGTATGTTACGTCAAGTCAGTTTTAACACTTAGGTAACTACGTAAATAGGTCATATAAGAAAGAACTTTCTCACGCTGTTATGTCGGTCCTTACGACTTGTATAATTGCCATTTGATATAACAAAGCTGCCATATTCACAAATATCTGAGCAGGGTGCTTAGACCAGTTGCCAATCGCTAACGCTCAATCGTCAATCGGTAAACTGGGGTTACATTGATCAATTTTAAAGTTTAAACTTCAATATCTTCTAAAATTAGGCGTAAAAAATCCAAAAATAAAATAGTAAAATCAACTTTTTGTTATGTTTCTCGGTAAAAAAAATTGAAACGATACTTTAAAAATTTATGAAGATAGAAAAATAAAACGTTGTGATCAAAGTTAAACTGACATTGGGGTTACTTTGATACCTTATGTTTTTTTAGGGTAATTGAATGTAAACCCTTACAGGAGTAATTTCTCCTAAGAAAATAAATAAATCCGTTCGCAGTATCAAAAGTTACAACAATTTACGTCGTTTTGGGGTTATTTTGATCAAATATTTGTGATCAAAGTAACCCCGATATATTATAAAAAAAACTTCAGTATTCAACTTATTAAAAACAAAAAACAACCATTGAAGAGAGAACAATCTTCTTATAAAATAAACAGTCAAATGGATAGACATACCATAACCAACTATAAGATTCTGATCAATGTGGCCCCATGTAGGTGATCAAAGACACCCCATTGAATAAAAACAATTGTTATATGTACATCGTTTGAATTGAAGACCCCAAAACGTTATATTTGTATAGGTACCTAAACACACTTGTGACAAGTTAATTGTGATTAAGAACCGTTTACTCCACTAACCTTATTGTTGCTTTAGAAGTTATTTTATATACGAAAAATAGCAAAAAGTATACGTAAATATGAATACGTGATACGCTATTCTAACGACCGTATTCATTTAAAGTGTCTAAACAATTAATAAGGATAACTATCGTTCTTGCCAGACTTAAAAAAAAATATACAGATGCGTTTGGTAACGGAAGATATTCGCGATTAAATAATAAAAGAAGTTTTTATCAATGTGAGTTACATTGATAAAAACTTCTTTTATTATTGTAACTCCAAAGTTCAAAGTAACCCCAGTTTACGGTAAACGAAAGGCTAACTGTCTTTGTCGCACTAATATATGAAAGAGTGACAGAGGGAAAACTACGATACGCTACTAAGCGTTTGCGATTGGCAACTTGGCTAAGCATCCAGGACTTTCTTCAGATAGCGTTTCACGCACAGATATTTTTGAGCACCGTGACAGTTCCGATATATCTGATAGCGATTGTAGAACGAACAAAGAGCGTACTTTCTTTGCAAAGAAACCTACAGCTAACAAAACTTTGACGCCGTGTGTAATGCAATACTTTTCTCCATCCGACTTCTAGAAATGTCTGAAAAACCTAACGTATCATTTACTTTCCAACACATGGTATGGCTCGCGGTAATTCTAAAGGTGCATTCAGACCAAACGAGCATTCGCTATTCTATCCCCCACTCTACGAAATCAACGATACAAACCCGAACAGGGTTTAACGTCACCTTATGGTATACTATGTAATGCTTTTCATGTAATAAAATAAATAAATAATAAAAAAAATAATAACGAATCACGTTTTGTGTAACGATCGAATTTCGTAGAGTAGGGGGTTAGAATAGCGAATGCTCGTTTGGTCTGAATGCACCTTTAGAATTAACTGAATGTGCACTATAATGTCATAATAAAGGCGTACTCGGATGTTTTTGAGCATTCCACCCGCTCCGATAAATCTTGTAGCGACTGTACTTGTTGTTGTATTTTGTTTGGCCATTTTTTCCGCAACTCTACTTCAAAAGTTCAAACGTGCCTATTTTGCGTGGTCCCAACGCTGGCCCAGTACTTGTTGGAGTTGTTGGGAACTTCACATACACCCAGGAATTTCTTTGCAGAAAAATGCAGGTTTCCTCACAATATTTTCTTTCACCGTAAAGCACCTGTAAATATCAAATGATATGTACACAATTTTTTTTAAACTCATTCGTTCGCGCCGGGGATTGAACCCACGTCCGCTGCGTAGCAGCCGTGCGTTTTACCGATAGACCAGAAGCGCTTTAATATATGAAGGGTCCGCGGAAAAAACATATCCAGTATCCAGTGCTTAAAAAAATCATACCAAATTCACACCTTATTCTGTTAAAAGTAAGGTGGTTTTTCCTTCTGTAATTTGAATTGACTAGACATGTTCCTTCCGTGGACCCTTCATATGTACAGTCAAGGGTAAAATGATGTATACACTTTTTACTTATGTCTGGAGCATAAAGTCTAAATTGTATATATATTTATGCCCCTGACTGTACTGTGACTATACCTACTTGTTATTCTTCGAGCTCACGGAGTAGGCTTTTAAGTTTAATGATCACGTTTGAATATACACCACTTATTTTTCAATTTGGCAACAAATACTTGATATGCCGGTAAGTACTGGTAATACGTCAATTGTGTATAATGTTTTGGCAATTTGTATATACAGAAGGTACTCGTTCGACACGCATTGTCTGTATAGAAAATAACTTGTTATTTAAATGATGCAAATATATCGTCCTTTGATAAATACAATGATATGGATAATGTACTATGGATGTTAGTACATAGCAGTCAAGTTCAAAAATATTACGATATTCTTATTAAGGTGCATTTAGACCAAACGAGCATTCGCTTATTTTATCCCCCACTCTACGAAATTCGGCCGTTACACAAAACGTGAAGAGGAGGGGGGGATAGAATGAGCGAATCCTCGTTTGGTCTAAATGCACCTTTACACAGAATGGGTGCACTGGGATGGATATATTATTATTTTTGAGCATTTTTATATACACCGTATTTTGTCTTTAATTGTACTAACATAATATATAATCCACATAGTATTCGGGCGCGTATGCCATAAAAATTATCCAAGTTCACATTCTTAAGCTGCTTTGAGTCACCAAAATGTGTCATTCAATTTGAGTCTTCTATCAAAACGAAGAACCCTCCATTTTTTTATTTGGGACATTTGCCCATGTTGAGCGTTAAGTGTTTCGCTTGAACTTGACGTTGACGTGAAAACATGACACTCTTAATAAGTCATTAATAATACTTCAAGCATTTATTAGGTCATTATACCTATGAAATTGGCGTTTTGTATGGAGAATTTTGGGTAATGTCTATTTTTCGTACGATGAATTTAATTTATAACTAATTGATGTCAACATAAACAGACACTTCTAAGTCGTGTTTTGTATATCTCAAACTCTTCCTAAAAGAAGGTACTATCACTACTATCATACATTTATATCTATTCGAAACATATGATGGTCAAAATTCTTTTCGTTGTCTTGTTTCATACCACTCTCTCATGCTTTTAGTTGCTGTTTCAACTCAGTATATAAAAAAAAATCCGGTGCACTTGTATTTCTTTTTCACTCTAGGTTTTAATCCATGCATCAAAAGTTGGAAACATAACATCAACTCATACAAAAATCACAACTGTGTCACGTTTTTTAGGGACACAAAATAAGACAACGAAAAGAATTGTGACCCATGAAGCTGCAGCATAATATGGCAAGAGTTGTTGAAAACCTTTGTTACACACTGCACTGTTGAAAACAAAAATCTTAAGTAAATTTTTAGAATCTTTAGATAAAAAAATTAGGGACCAATTAAAATCTATGACCAAAAACCCAATAACACATCGATTTATTTTTGCCGAACCTAAAATACGTCTGCAATAGCCCGCAAAAATCCCAAAAGCTATGGCATATTAATGTATCTCATTTAAACCTAAAAAAATGTTTACAAAAACGTGATGAGATGTCCTAACCGGTTTATAAATGTTACGTTCTAATGCAAAAACGTTATATTAACATAATAATCGTTTGGTGTTACGTCCTTTTGTATTTTGATTGGTCAGTCAGTGTCCTTGCACTAATAACCGATATGATGCCCCCTATAGCAAAACACAGGTTTTTTTTTTATTCTAATACTAACTCTTGCCTGCGTCTTTGTACACGGAATATGTGATTTAATTAGATATTTAGATAATTTTTACAAATTTCATCATCATTACAGCAATATTAATATCCTTCAAACATTTATTTCACGTTAAAAGCACTTAACAAAAAGAGGCGTATTCTGTTTAAGGACCCATTCAGTACGATAATTCTGATTAGAAATAATCACAGAATTAAAAAAAAACAGACTTCAACCGATTTCTCCAAGATCCCATCATCAGACCCCGACTTGGTGCCAACGGGACCATCTTTCGTCCAATTGTTGTACACATGCATAATGAAAAAAAATTATCGAAATCTTGAATTTGAAGAGGTAACATTCAAACAGAACATAATCATTTTACTATACATAATATATACTACCTATTCGTGTTTTAGTATGGATAAATTATTGTAATAGTAAAAACAATATAACTTGAGCTGACCATTTCTAATAAGCTGTTTGTGATCATAGCTCAAACTTATATTATAACACTAGACAGAGCAACCGCTGTGAATGACTTTCATTCAAAAGTCGTCGTGTTCGTTTTTTCATTATTTATGAGGGCAATGCTTAGTTTTTTTACGAAACCGGTTCTCTGATGACGATCAAATAACGTGTCACGTCACGTGTCTGCGATCATCATAAAATAGAAAAAAAGTTTAAAGGAGAGACCGTGTGAATTAGTAAACATAGACTATTTTTTTCGTGGTAACTTTAATATAATGTACTACGAAATTATTATAATTTACACCTATAAACAAGAATTTTACATAATAGAAATTAATTAAAAAAATTCAACAGTCCCAATGTAGCGACTCGTACATTTTGGAACATTAGCCTTAATTTAATTGTTATGTTATGTTATGATATAGATTGCCGTATTCTCATCTCATAATTATTTTACGTCGTTGCTAATACTTACTTTACCTATGATATGGATTTTTGGTGTTTCTTTTTGAGGTTCGATGTGAAAATTTATTTACACACATAGCTAAGGGCTATCGTGCCGTTTTCATAAAAAAGGAGGTTCTCAATTAAACTTTTTTTTTGTTCGTATGAAACTCGATATCTCTGAGAATCGTGAACGGATTTACAACATTTTTTTTTTCGGACCGGGATCGGTTTAACCACATTAACCCCGCGATTGTCTCGTTTCGCACCAAATCCAGGCTGATGATGGGATCTTGGCAAAATCGGTCCAAGACGTATAAAATACCGACGCTAACAATCTTTTCATCACACTAATTGTTGTCTAAGCGCGCCATTGCTTGCATGCATAGCGGGAGTAATAGAGAAGTAAAATTCCCTAGGGAGCAATAGAAATATCAGAACTTACGTCATTTAACAATATTTTGCCTTAAAACAAGTGTGATGAAAAACATTGTAGCTATACATTACGGTCGGTAAGCGGAATACTAACTCGAATCATTAAAAGCCCGACGCTTCTAACCCTCGCGCTAGTAATTCCGTACTTACCTCCCTTGATGCACAATGTACTATTATTTCGAACTTTATTGAAAACTTATCTCAGTAATAATCTCCTATTACCCTAGACCCTAGACTTACGGCCGAAATATTCTACCTAATATAAAATAAATAACAAGTCTTCTGATTTCATGATAGTTTGGTAATACCACAAAGTACCCAAATATAGAGGGTCTGTTTCATAGAAGGCTCAAATAGTTCGGAATATGTTACAATAGATGTCACTAGGAGCACGATTGACTAGTAATAGATTTAGTTTTATTTGAAATCCAGATATTTACTACCTGTTAGTGCACAGTTTTAATTAATTTAGCATCATACATCGAAAATAGTCAAAACCACCCTTTCTAGAAAAGTAAATTAGTAAATAAAAAAATTAACTATTTTTGGAATAAATAGATTTCAGCGCCATCTATTATTGCACGTACATATTTTTATGCGTTTTTCTCGATACGCGTCAAACAGTACACTACTCGAGTCTTGACAGAAATGATCTATAGATGTCGCTAAACAAAATCTTGCATAAATTGATTTTAAATGTTTAAGGAGGTCTAAAAAACCGAAAAACTAATAAATACATACAAAAAAAAAGTAAAAAGTCCCTAAATCGCTAATAATAACAAAAAATACATACATTACAAGTCATATGCTAGGATTTGAACCCGTAACATAACAACTGATAACAATAAATAGCTGAGAGCCTACCGCGAAACACGTACGAAGTGTTGCCTCTCTCTCGCACTCGTGAATTCCACTATAAGTGTGACAGGGAGGCAACACTTCTTTCGTTGTTCGCGGTAGGGCCTCTGATTAGGGTATATCCGAATTATATAACAGATACATTGCGGCGCGGCGTTGCCGTTTAGTTGTCAGCATTCTCTTTGCTTTACCGTAATCTGACGAGCTGGCAACAAACGAAATGAGAGCCATAGAAAATTGAAGGTAATCTGAGCATTGCATTCTGTTTCTATTCTACGCTTCAATACCAAACTCACATAGCGAAATAATAATTAAACTCTTACTAATGGCACTCTATCAATATCATTGGCAATAAATAGCTCTACTCTGTCCAACATCCAACAAACTCTGTAAGAAATAAAGGGCTAATACTAATTTTCTCTTATTGTGTCATTGATTGTGTCTATATTTTTTGAATTTGCCATTTGTGTCCATTCTAAGATCCAAGATGGCGGGAACTTTTTTTGCAATTTTCATCATTGTACTCGTTTCTGACTAATTCGCATACGTGGAATACGATTTTCGGGTCCATTCTAAGATTCAAGATGGCGGGAACTTTTTTTTGTAATTTTCATCATTATACTCGTTTCCGACTAATTCGCATACGTGGAATACGATTTTCGGGTCCATTCTAAGATTCAAGATGGCGGGAACTTTTATTTTGCAATTTTCATCATCATACTCGTTTCCGACTAATTCGCATACGTGGAATACGATTTCCGGGTCCATTCTAAAATCCAAGATGGCGGGAACTTTTTTTTGCAATTTTCATCATTATACTCGTTTCCGACTAATTGGCATACGTGGAATACGATTTCCGGGTCCATTCTAAAATCCAAGATGGCGGGAACTTTTTTTTTGTAATTTTCATCATTATACTCGTTTCCGACTAATTCGCATACGTGGAATACGATTTTCGGGTCCATTCTAAGATTTAAGATGGCGGGAACTTTTATTTTGCAATTTTCATCATTATACTCGTTTCCGACTAATTCGCATACGTGGAATACGATTTTCGGGTCCATTCTAAAATCCAAGATGGCGGGAACTTTAATTTGCAATTTTCATCATTATACTCGTTTCCGACTAATTCGCATACGTGGAATATCATTTTTGGGTCCATTCTAAGATTCAAGATGGCGGGAACTTTTATTTTGCAATTTTCATCATTATACTCGTTTCCGACTAATTCGCATACGTGGAATACGATTTCCGGGTCCATTTTAAAATCCAAGATGGCGGGAACTTTTTTTTGCAATTTTCATCATTATACTCGTTTCCGACTAATTCGCATACGTGGAATACGATTTCCGGGTCCATTCTAAAATCCAAGATGGCGGGAACTTTTTTTTGCAATTTTCATCATTGTACTCGTTTCTGACTAATTCGCATACGTGGAATATCATTTTTGGGTCCATTCTAAGATCCAAGATGGCGGGAACTTTTTTTTTGTAATTTTCATCATTATACTCGTTTCCGACTAATTCGCATACGTGGAATACGATTCCCGGGTCCATTCTAAAATCCAAGATGGCGGGAACTTTTTTTTGCGATTTTCATCATTGTACTCGTTTCTGACTAATTCGCATACGTGTAATACGATTTCCGGGTCCATTCTAAGATCCAAGATGGCGGCTACTTTTTTTTAGTAATTTTCATTATTATACTCGTTTCTGACTAATTCGCATACGTGGAATACAATTCCCGGGTCCATTCTAAGATCCAAGATGGCGGGAACTTTTTTTTTGTAATTTTCATCATTATACTCGTTTCCGACTAATTCGCATACGTGGAATACGATTCCCGGGTCCATTCTAAGATCCAAGATGGCGGCTACTTTTTTTTTGTAATTTTCATTATTATACTCGTTTCTGACTAATTCGCATACGTGTAATACGATTTCCGGGTCCATTCTAAGATCCAAGATGGCGGGAACTTTTTATTTTGCAATTTTCATCATTATACTCGTTTCCGACTAATTCGCATACGTGGAATACGATTCCCGGGTCCATTCTAAAATCCAAGATGGCGGGAACTTTTTTTTGCAATTTTCATCATTGTACTCGTTTCTGACTAATTCGCATACGTGGAATACGATTCCCGGGTCCATTCTAAAATCCAAGATGGCGGGAACTTTTTTTTGCAATTTTCATCATTGTACTCGTTTCTGACTAATTCGCATACGTGGAATATCATTTTTGGGTCCATTCTAAGATCCAAGATGGCGGGAACTTTTTATTTTGCAATTTTCATCATTATACTCGTTTCCGACTAATTCGCATACGTGGAATACGATTTCCGGGTCCATTCTAAAATCCAAGATGGCGGGAACTTTTTTTTGTAATTTTCATCATTATACTCGTTTCCGACTAATTCGCATACGTGGAATACGATTTTCGGGTCCATTCTAAAATCCAAGATGGCGGGAACTTTTATTTTGCAATTTTCATCATTATACTCGTTTCCGACTAATTCGCATACGTGGAATATCATTTTTGGGTCCATTCTAAGATCCAAGATGGCGGGAACTTTTTTCTGTAATTTTCATCATTATACTCGTTTCCGACTAATTCGCATACGTGGAATACGATTTTCGGGTCCATTCTAAGATTCAAGATGGCGGGAACTTTTATTTTGCAATTTTCATCATTATACTCGTTTCCGACTAATTCGCATACGTGGAATACGATTTCCGGGTCCATTCTAAAATCCAAGATGGCGGGAACTTTTTTTTGCAATTTTCATCATTGTACTCGTTTCTGACTAATTCGCATACGTGGAATATCATTTTTGGGTCCATTCTAAGATCCAAGATGGCGGGAACTTTTTTTTTGTAATTTTCATCATTATACTCGTTTCCGACTAATTCGCACACTTGGAATACGATTCCCGGGTCCATTCTAAAATCCAAGATGGCAGGAACTTTTTTTTGCGATTTTCATCATTGTACTCGTTTTTGACTAATTCGCATACGTGGAATACGATTTCCGGGTCCATCGGCTACTTTTTTTTTTGTAATTTTCATCATTATACTCGTTTCTGACTAATTCGCATACGTGGAATACGATTTCCGGGTCCATTCTAAAATCCAAGATGGCGGGAACTTTTTGTTGCAATTTTCATCATTGTACTCGTTTCTGACTAATTCGCATACGTGGAATATCATTTTTGGGTCCATTCTAAGATCTAAGATGGCGGGAACTTTTTTTTTAATTTTCATCATTATACTCGTTTCCGACTAATTCGCATACGTGGAATACGATTTCCGGGTCCATTCTAAAATCCAAGATAGTGGGAACTTTTTTTTTGCAATTTTCATCATTATACTCGTTTCCGACTAATTCGCATACATGGAATACGATTTCCGGGTCTATTCTAAAATCCAAGACAGCGGGAACTTTTTTTTTGCAATTTTCATCATTATACTCGTTTCCGACTAATTCGCATAAGTGGAATACGATTTCCGAGTCCAATCTAAAATCCAAGATGGCGGGAACTTTTTTTGCAATTTTCATCATTATACCTACTCGTTTCTGACTAATTCGCATACGTGGAATATCATTTTTGGGTCCATTCTAAGATCCAAGATGGCGGGAACTTTTTTTTTGCAATTTTCGTCATCAT